>JAKSZP010016423.1:0-44825 GCA_022478985.1 Massospora cicadina | reverse complement strand
CCAGTCCGACTTTCTGAGAGCTACTGGAAGGGTCTCTATTGCAAGAACAAACAACAAGTGAGATAGAAGGTCTCCCTGACGCACGCTTCTACACACCTTAAAAGGGTGGGAGAGAACCCATTGATATTGACAACTGATGAGGCTTCCCTATAAATCGCTTTAAGCAGTCTCAATAAATGCTCCTAGATTCCAACCCTAATTAACACTTCTCAAAGAAAATCATGGTTCACCCGATCATATGCCTTCTCTTGATCAAGAAACAGTAGCCACCCCCTCTGATCATACTGTTTACTTGCCCACTCTTCTATCAGGTGAAGCAGCATCAAATTGTCAATAATTGAGTGTCCTGGTATAAACCCATTATGCTCTTTCTCAACAACTTCCGCCGCAACACCCTTTAGTTGATTGGTTAGGATATTTATTAAAATCTTATAGTCAACGTTAAGCAGTGTCAAAGGCCAATAGTTCCCCATGAGGGAGGGATCACCTTTATTATAAAACACCACCACCACTCCTTTTGAAAATGCCGGCTTAATTGTACCAGAGTCTAGAAGTTGATTGTAAAGCTCAGCAAGCATCTCAGACATTTCTGCCCAAAATAACTTGTAGGGCTCTAAGGTCAGCCTATCTTCCCCAGGAGCCTTGCCATTCTTGCCTTTGCAGATGGTGTCTGACACCTCTGACTTGCAGATCCTGCTATATAGTTGCAGCTGAGTCTCCTTCAGCAGTACCACCAGTCCGCTTGTGAGTACTTTGGATGCCTCTGGGTCATTTTCAGAGGGGCCATAAAGGTCCTCATAGTAGGACTTGGCCACCTCAGCCATGCGAGCTGCATCCTTCACCTCAGTTTCCTCATCACAAAGTGACAAGATCCTTGCCAAGGGCCTGAATGCCCCTACTGACTTGTGTAGTAGAGCCACATTGCTGTTAGAATTCTCATCCCACTTAGACTTCCTTTGTTTGAAGTGATCTACCATGAAGGCTTCCATCGATTTTGCATACAATTAATCCTAAGCCTTATAGGCAGATGCCCCCATGATCGCAGCCTGCTTGCAGGTACTCTTGAAGCTCCTCTCCAAAGTTTCATACCTTGACCGCATGGCCCTAGATGCCTCCCAAAGATTTCACAAGCCATCTTGAGATCAGCCTTCATTTTGCAACCATTTTACTGGCGCATCTGGATTCCCCACAATCTGTCTTCTCCACCACCTCACCTTCTTCCTCATGATATCCTAAGGTGCAAACCCTCTCACAGGAGTTAAAGGTTCTTTCTCCAGATTACTTTCCTCACAAAAGCAACCCAAGGTCACTGATCTGCAGTTCAAGGGTCCTGTGGTCCAAAGCACCTGGATCATGATTCTGAAGGATCAACTTGCAGCGGCTCAGAAGAGGCTAAGACACTGACAAAAGGTTTATGTGAGAGAAATGATTTCCCTGAATGTGAGTGTCAGGATTCCCACCTAAATGATGGATTTGGATATGTTGAAAGATGGGAATCAGTCCCAAAGCGACCTCAAAAACCACAATTCAGTTGGAGATAATCCCTGACAAAAAATGACAGCTATTGCGTTCAGCGATCATTCCTGATTGACTTACAAGCCCAAGCTTCTGTTGGGCATCATTGCTGATAGAAGTTTCCTATGACTAAAATTGGTGATCAATATCAACTGGCATGCCAGAATCCTGCTCACTTGGAGTTATTCAACGTTGGGGTTCAAACCTGAGCTATGAGGCAAGATCTATCTGATCAATCAAATTAATTGGGACTTGTACCAAATCCCTGAATGGTTTATCTAATAGATCTAGGCTTGGACGGCTTAGATAATCCTTGATAAAATCCCTTAATTTTCCTTAAAAAGCAATTATCATTAAAAAGCTTTTCGCTTTTTCCTCTTTTCACATTTTAAGTTAAAATTGACTTGTTTTTTAGGAATTGCTTATCCAGATGTAGTGTTTAAAAAAAGACCTCTTAACTAAGAGAAGCAAAAATAAGCAAATCCAACACTCTAAAACTTTGTGCCCCCTAGCCTAAAAAATATCAAGGGATATGAGGTAATACATCCATGATCCTGACAAAGCTGGTTTTCCTGCCAGGTTGCACCCCAAGTTCACAGTGAAAATACAAACAACAAAAAATGAACTTAACAATTTTATTTTGGAAAACTCCTCAGAGTTTGAAGCCACCCATCTCGGTGATTGAGCAATTAACATTAATGTTGGTGATACCACGACCAACCACGTTATTCTTTTTCCCTCTACTACAGGAGTAACCCTCCATGTTCCATCTATCAGCCAGTATGACTTACATCTGTCTGATTTTGTGGAGGCCATTCAGATCCTCTTATCTGGGGCTTTTGTCCCTGAGAGCTGAGCCAGTGGAAGAAGAGCTCTTTCCATACCTGCTCCTATGATGGACTTAATACAAAGTTCTTTGCTGAATATAGACCGAATTGAAGCTAGAAGTTTGGAATGCTACCTGTGTCAATTTTTCCATCACACTTTATACCATTTACTTCAAGTAGAGGGGTTTCATTATCATAAATTACTCCACCACTTGCTGTTATTGGAGACCATACACTCACAGCTCATCCAACTCTATCAATCTGCCTCCCAGTTTGGAAATGAAAACTGAACCGCTATTGGGAAAATCGGCAGTTTACTTATGGAATACAAGATATTCTTACCCTTCTGTATCAAGGAGTCATGAGTTTTATTTGAACAGAACTCACAACTCATTTTATTCAACTATAAATTGTTAACCATAATCAAGTTGTAGTTTATACCCACAAAGTACTCTCTGAGTTTGATAACTTTATCACTTCTGGTAATGAACGCCTCCAAACCTTAGAGGAAATGATCTACAAATTAAGAAAAGGCTGGAATAGTTTCTATAAATCTGTCACAAAGGAGGGCCTGGTGAGCGTGGACCTCCCAGTTATGATGGCTGTGAAGGTGAGCCAGGACCCCCTGGACATGATGGACAGAATGGTAAAAGAGGACCCCCTGGCCATGATGGACAAGATGGAGAAAGGGGACCCCCTGGGCCCAGGGGTTCTCTAGGACCAGTGTTGACTGTTAGGAGAGTGTCTATAACTCTCCAGTTAACAGCGGGGTAGTGCTTGGTGCACAAGACCAACGCCAGGGAACTAGCCATTAGAATCAAATTAATTATTGCCCAGGAGAGGGTGCTGAAGCAATAATAATTTGGCAGAGAAATGCTAGAATTAACCAGCCAAAATTGTCACAGTGCACATGGAGGGAAGGGGTAAACGACCCAGGTTGGAGGGTACCTGGGCAGACCAACGGTGTGTGAGGTGAGAGTCAAATTATGTTTAGGATGGCAAGGTTAATGGAATGCGAGACCTCCATGAAGAGGTTTGCACACAGGGTTAGTAAAAAAAGCATAAAATAAAATGGTATATGGGGTAAAGGTTTATTTGGGAAGTTGACCAATAAGGAATGTTGGTCAGGAAAAATGCATTTAAACTCAGATGGAGAAATTGGGGTTATGCCACAGTGGGACTAAGCAGCGACTCACCAATAGGGCGATACTGTCATCTGAGTTAGTAAAATAGGCTGAAACTGACCTCACTTGAGTTATTGACTGAAGTTGGATTTGACCTAAGCGCGTTATCTCATAGCTGGAACAAGTTTCGAACCCTTGTTCTGAAACTAAGATAACCGAACCATCCGCCTTGATATGGTAGATAGTTCGTTTTAGCGCTTGAGCTACTGTCAGGGGCTGGGCACTTGGCACCCCACTAGGACCAACCTGGGAATATTTTGCCCTTACCCAGCGCTGGTCTAGGGTGTACTTCAGGTCTGGGAGGCCCTGTAGCTTAAACTTTTGGGCCTCCAAGTGCCCAGCCTTGTCCTTGAAGTTGACCCCCACTATGATGTCATGGGTACATGACAGTGACCCTGGTACCCCCAATGAATGCCTCCAGGCATTAATGCAATAAATAAAAAGTCTTGATGTCCAATTAGGATGTATCACCTAAGGAGCCCAACTTACTCAGGATGGATTTCCCCTCTCTCCCAAAGTTTCCTTACCTGCTCATCAAGATCTCCTCAGGACCTTGGCCACCCTACCTGCTTTGGTATAGGGATTAGAGCAACGAGTGCTCACCACTGAACAACATCAACTTGACCTTTAAGCAGCTAATACTTCTCTAAAATTGAAATATGACAATTAGACCAATTTGTCACCACAAAATTGGCTCTCAGTGCCACTCACAAATGAGTAGATCTCATAGTTGACGATCTTAATGATCTGCGGAGACAAGTAGATGCACTCCAACCTCAAGCATATTCCCAGGATACTGCCTCATCATTAGAAGAAAGCGCTGTCCCCATATCAGTTCATGTCATTCGTCCTCCAACTTCCCCAAGTGGTACATTTGAACCTTCGTTCAAAGAAAAATATGTCCCTGGAGAGGGAAGCATTTTCTCCTTCTTACATTGTTATGAAAGTCTATGGAGGAAGTGACTGACCATCAACGACTCAAACATCTGACTAACTGTCTTAGATGTATGGCTTAAGACATTATTGTCCCCCATATGATACTATGACATACTTGAACCAATGCCAAGACTGCTTTTCTTCGGGAATTTGGAAGCAACTTAAACTTAACTAACCAAAAACAAACCTTTATGGGTATTATACTTAATTGAGGGGAAACTATCAGCAAATTCGCCCATTGTTTTTACTTGAGGCTCAAACTCTGGTTGCAGGGAATCGCCTGACGTTAGATGATGCCATTACTGCTGCGTTTTTGGCATTTAGACATATGCCTAATATTTTATTTTATCTTTAAGCGGCGAAGTCTAACTTAACGTCCCTTATTCACATTAAAGAGGCTATATTCGAAATTCCAGCCAAAATACATGGACCTGTTAGGCCATCTTGTTTTAACACCAATAAGCCCTGACCACAAGTACTGGCCGTTACACCCCCTGATTTGCCAACACCTGACTTATACTGTACTCGTTGCAGAAGAAACAGCCACACTATAGCCAACTGCCGCATCCCTCAACAAAAGTTGGCAAAGGATCAGTCAGTATAGGGCAAGAAGCTCCCTATGCTGATGGAAAGCAAGTGCCTCAAGACCTTTGTTCTAGTTCTAGCTGTATCCCCAGTACTTCCAGTTGTTTTGTGTTATCTGCCCCGTCAGAAGTAGAAGTCCCTCTTCCTATTCAAGGGAATAAAAACCTCCATCTTTCTTACTTTTATGTTGGTCAGTTACACAAACAAATTTTTGGTGGTCAGCACTTCTATAGAAATCTAAGAATTGACAGATAATTACTTTTACATGTATTAAACAACCCTGAGCTTGGTCACAACAGAATCCTCCGCTTGCTTCATTACAAATCCCTAAGGACAGTCTACTAGCTGTATTCCCAGTTTGGATCTTCAGTGGTTCAAGTCAAGGTAGTCATACATAAGGTTAAAGTCCTGGCAATAATTGACACTGGTTCTCCAGTTAACATTATTTCCTTCCAACTTATCTAAATGATAAAAATAGCTCCCAATTTTATTCACAAAACTGAATATGGGACGGCTGGTAATCAGTCTACCAAGGCGATAGGAGCCTACTCTGCGTTACCCCTTCACTTTGGAAAGTTATTAACTACTGCCCACCGTTGTGTTATAAAACGATAACTATGAGTTGCTTATTGGGGTCCAATTTGATGCGAGAGTTTAACTGCATCATCAATCACAAGGAAAAATACCTATCCCTATTAGGTATCAGATTTTGTTAATATTCAAACTCTCCGTCAAAAGTAAAGGACCCCCCAAAAATGAACATGTTTCATTGAATACCCATCATCCATCTGCAAAATCGAGTACCAAGTCTTAGGGGGAAAAGTTAAGTTACCCCCAGAGTCTGTGGAAGCCAAAGAGGGGATCCCTCTGTATTCCCCTCATTCTATTACAATACCCTCAGGCTCACAAGTTATTATGAATATGAGATTCAGATTATAACCCCTCTTGATCAAATATTGGAGCTTAGTGAACACCCCAACCCTTCTATCAAGGAAGCACTGACATGCCCAGGGATTTTGGACTTAGTCTAAGGAAAATACAACTCAATTCTATTAGGAAATTTATTCACTAAAACTCTCCAAGTACCTTTTCATGCCTCTATTGCTTATGTAAAACTATGTCATTGAGAATATTGCTGATGTGAGTCGTTTGGATTATTACAGGATTTAGGACTTGATCCCCCACCCACCAATGCTTTGGTTGATAGTATTATTGGGGATAATCTTAACCCAAATGAACTCCAAGGTGTTGAACACCTCCCCAAGGAATATGTAGTTATTTTTTCTTGGGACCAAGTGACTATGGGAAAATGTCTGTGGTAATACATCAAATCAAAACAGAGAATCACCCCCCCTTTAAATCCCAACCATATCGAAAATCTAAAGTTGAAGAAGCTCAAGTGGTCTTAAAGTTACAGCAACTGTTGGAGGCCAGGTTACTGGTTCCTTCCAAAAGTCCATGGGCTTCCCCACTCTTATTAAATCAGTAAAAGGATGGTGATCATTGGTTTTTTTATAGATTATCGCCAACTCAACTCTATCACTCGCAAAGATAGTTACTCCCAGCCATGTATAGATGACTCTTTACGCTTAATGTTGGGGTCCCACTATTTCTCCACTATGGATCTTTCCTGTGGATACTGGCAAGTAGATTTTTCACCCAAAGATCAAGAAAAATGTGCTCTCACAACAAGTAAGGACTACTTGAGCCCACTAAAATGCCTCAGGGGTTGTGTAACGCCCCTGCTACCTTCCAACGCGCCATGGACGGACTGCTAGACGATTTAAAACTCTCCTACATGCTAGTATATCATGATGATATTACCATTTTTTCAGTAACCTTTACTGATCACCTAGATCACCTCAGGCAAGCCTTTCAGCGATTATAGTAATCTTATTTAAAACTAAAGCTGTCAAAATGCTCTTTCTTCCAGAGTGAAATGAACTTTTTAGTCATAAGGTCAGCAAAGCCGGAATATCCACAATGAATAATAAGGTCTAGACTATTGCTAAGATGACCCTTTAAATCCCTATGAGATGTACAAGTTTTCCTAAAAATGGTGGGCCATTATCTCCTATTTATCCCACATTTTGCAGACACCTCCGAGCCTCTGGTATATCTACTAAAGAAAGAATTACCCTTTCAATGGGAAGAAGAACAACAGCAGGCCTTTGACCTGTTACACATCTCTCTCTCACTCACCAGTACTCATTCATATGAATTTTGATAAAACCCTTCCTCCTCTTTACTTATTTCAGCGATATTGCTATAGAAACCATAATATCTTAGCATAATGAGAACTTAGTGGACCATACTATTGCCTACTACAGCAAGACCTTATCTAAAGCCAAATAATTATAGCGTTACATGAACATGAATGCTTGGCGGTCTTACTATCCATTAAGAATTTCAACCTCATTTATATGGGAAGCATTTTACCATCATAACAGATCATGCTTCCTTACGTTGGCTACAGCAAATGAAGGACCCTGATGGGAGATTAGCCCGATGGGTGGTAAAACTTCAAAATTACGATTTTTCCATTATCCAATGACCAGAGCCAATTCACCAAAATGCGGATTGCTTATCTCAGCTACCTATCTTAACTACAAATGACCTGAAGAGGATTGACTCTATGACCTTCTAACTCAACCACAGTTATGGAAGAACACATCTCCAACACTCAATCATAAATTAGCGAAAAGATCAGCAAATCTCCAAATCAAGAACGAACAATTGTGTAAACTTTTTTCTAAGCAATGGGTGCCCTATGTAAGACCATCATTATGAACTGATATTATTTTTAGAGGGATAATGGCAAGTCGGCCTTGAGGGGGATTTGGAAAACCTGACAATGACTTAAAACTCGATGTTATTGGGAGGGAATGTTTTTTATATCCAGGATGTATTGGAATCCTGCTTGATATGTAAAAGCCAAGATGGACCTAGTACCTGCTCTCAACATCCAATGGTCCACCCTGTGAATCATTCTATACTATTAGCATTGATGTTGTGGGACTTCTTCCTTGAGCCTCCAAAAGAACATCAGTTCCTTCTACTAGCTGTAGACCATCTAACTAAGTGGATTGAAGCAGTATCACTCCCCACCGCTTTGACAAAAGCCACCAACACAGTTTTGTATAATAGGATTATCACCCATAATTGGTGTCCTAATGTCATTCTCTCTGATAATGGACAAAATTTCTACTTGACGTTAGAGAATAATTTGAGTTGACCTAATGGGAACCACTCAGGTATTTTCCACCCCTATCATCCAGCAACCAATGGAATAGTAGAATGGGTGAATGGCTCTATAACTGCAACCCTTCAGAAAATGGCTATGACTAACCCCCTTCAATGGCCCCAATAATTACCTAGTTTAATCCTGTCCTATCAGATCAGCTACCATAGAATTACTAAGACGTCACTATTCCAGGCGTTGTATGGCAGAAATCCCCACCTGCCTTCCAAAGTCCAGGCGATACTTGATCAAGCTTCTCCTGAAGCACCTGAGGTCTCAATATGAAGTATTGCAAATGAAATCATCAGACTTCAAGCCCTAGCTGCCAAAACCTGTCTGCCACATCCTGTAGATAAACTGATCAGTTTAATAATAAGCATGATCCCCTACACTCTATCCAACCATGTGACCTCGTCCTATTTTACCATCACCAGCCTGGAGGTCGCAATCAGAAAACTGGGTACCAACTTTTCAGGGCACTATTTAGTCATATATAGACAGGGCAACAAACACTCAATTGTAGAGGTTGTTCAGGGCACAGTCATCAATTGCATACATAGTCACTTTCTCAGTCCGTTTTCCTGCGCTAAGATATAGATGGGAAAATTGTTGGGATTCCCGCCTGAATGACGGATTTAGATATGTTGAAAGATGGGAATTGGTCCTGAATAGACCTCAAGGCCCACAATTTAGTAATGGATAATCCCTAACAAAAATTGACAGCTATTGAGGTCAGCAATCATTCCCAATTTGACTTATGAGCTCAGACTTCAGGTGGGAATCATGCCTGATAAAAGTTCACTATGACCGAAATCTGCAATCAATCTTGATTGTCATGCCAGAAAATCTGCTCCATTAGAGTCACCCAACATTGAGGTTCTACCTCAAGTTATGAGGTGAGCTCTATCTGATTGGATAAAGTAATTGGGTCTTGTACCGAATCTCTAAATGGTTTATCTATTAGATCTAGGTTTGGACGGCTTAGATGGTCCCTGATCAAATCCCTCGACTTTCCTTAAAAAGCAAGTATCAAATAATAAAACTTTACGCTTTTTCCTAATTTCACAAATTAAAGTTAAAATTAATTTTGTTTTTTTGGAATTGATTATCCAGATGTAATATTTGGAAAAAAGTCTTCTCAACCAAGAGAAACACAAATAAGCAAATCCAACACTCTAAAACTTTGGGCCCTTGGCCTAAAAAGTATTAAGTGATATGAGGTAACACATCCGTGGTCCCAACAGTAGTCCATTCAGTCTCACCCTCCTCACCACAGCTCGCTCTCCACATATCCAGTAGGCTAAGGTTGATCATTAAACTGGCCAACTTGTGGGCTTCAGGATCATAACTCCGGTTGTCTAAAGCCCCAACCCTTTCATCCCTAAAGCAGACACAGTTCATGTCTCCCCCCAGCACTACTGACTCCCTGACGCCTTCTACTGGATTATCAGGCTGACCTTCTGGAAGAAGGCTTTTGTTCAGACCCAGAATTGGGCGCATAGGTACTGAAAAAACCAAATTGATTCCTCTCCAAACAGTAAAATTACTGCCACTGCTCTTTTAGGAACCATTACCCTTTTACCAACACCTTGTCCTTGTCCGCCCACCAAACCAAAATACCCCCTTTGGTTTCTCCCCCTCCCTCTTTCCCTCCCCTAAGGGCAAGTCCAAGTTTGGTTGATCCACTAAGTGAGAGTAAAATGATTGCTTCAGAGGGAACTGGAAAGCCCAGTTCTTATCCACTCTAGGTTTGGACTTAATATCTTTGAGGAAGCTGATATCTATCCTGTGTTGTTGCAATTGGAGTTTCATCCACTGTTGCTGCCTGAGTTCATTCAGACCCCGCAAGTTAGCAAATTTAACCCTGATCACCATAGGCTTGAAACCAAAGAGGCTTCAGTATCAGGATCTGGGGGGTCCCCATCCTCTTCCACCTTAGCTGGTTTAGCGGGACCACGTTTCTCTTCCACCCCTTTCTGGTACTAGACTGGGCAGGAGGTGATGGCTGCTTGATCACAGAAGCCTCCAGAATCTTACCATTACCAGGGTCCTCGATAGACCCTCCACCCTGGTTTGAGGCATTGGGTTAGAAGGCATTTGCCCATTATTGCTATCAGGCAACACCTCCCTCACCTCCGCCTTTTCTAATATGGGCCTTACGCGCTCTGTCCCACCCACATCCGTAATGGTTGCCCACCTTTTATGCAATTGAGTGATGGGGAGAACCCTATCCATTTGGGAAGCATCCATTTCCAAAATGTCCTTTGCAGATTGAGACAAAGCTCCATTTAGCTCAATCTGGAGTCTAATGGCTTCCTGCGCTTTCTGGGTCCGCTTTAACTACTTGTTGACCTTTCTGGCACCTTTCAGCACCTTGGTCACCGCCTCCAAAGTGTTTCAAGCTGTTGCATCCTCCCTTGCTTTGGCTGACAACTCAGTCAGCTTCTCCAACGCCTTCTGGAGAGCCAACTTCTCTTTCTGAGGGCGCTATTACTGGAACTCTTGCACTAAGCCCAGTAGGTTTGGCCACTGCCACAGGAGGTTGAACCTGAGGATATTTGTCTCTGACATGCCCCTTCACACCTCACAAGAAGCATCTTTCCAGTGATACTACAGGGACACTCAGGTTCCCACAGTGACTGCATGAGGCAACTCCTCATATGATTTTGAAAATTCAACCTTCAAAACACAGTCCCCAGATCCCACGGTGAACTTTTTTAAGCTACCAACCTTCTGCTTTAAATTCTTTACCAGTTTGTTCTCATTAAAGGATATCACTCTGCCAAAGTCTTTAAGCTGAGATATCATGTCCCCTCTAGTGATCACAGGTGGTATGTCCCTCAGAATGAACTTTCCAATCTGGTAACAATGTCAAGACATAAGACCTCCTCGTTCTTCATGCTCAAACTGGCAGTTAAAACCTATTCCCTTTGAAGCTTATACTGGAAGGTCATAAGTTTTTAACCCAGAAGCAAAATGTAAAATATGAAGTTGAGCGAACCCACACACCTTAATCATCCTGAACACGATCTTCTCCTTCAACCACTCAGTCTTCACTTCCATGGCGTGAACCCTCTTGAGGCTCTTTACCATGCTCGCCATCAGATCCTTGGAAGGGCTGGAGTTCCCCGCTTTGAAAAGCTTGGTTCTGACCCCAAATCCATTAGTAGCCACCGCTGCAAAGGAGGCCAGAGTTTTCTGTGCAGCAGGGGCTACCCCTGCTGTTGATATGTTAACGGAGTTGGTCTCTCCAGTTTGTTTTTTGACTAAGTTTGCTATATAGGCCCTTTTTGTGCGGGTACCATTGCAGCCCATTCAGGTCAGTCTGTCAATTTGGTATATGAGTGCTCTCACATTTCACTGCACCTGTGTAAGTCCATGTAAGCTACTGGTCGCTATACAGGTTTCAGGCCAACCTATAAAATTATGGTGATTATTGTAGAAAGGTGAGCCGAAGCTAAGACAATTAGGATTTCCCCACCCTTGTTGCTAAGACCTGCTTTTTGCAGCGCCCCGCCTCATAGGGAAGTAGTGTGACAGATAATACTCCTGACTCTTTCCTCCCCCTTCCTTCCCATATTATTCCCCCCAAAGGAGAGTGAAAGCACCTACAAAAACAGGTTGGGTTACAGTCATTAGCTTCCATCCCACCCCTCGTCCAGGCCACTACAGGACCCTTCTAATGTGCCTCTCTGGGTTCTGATGTTGGCTACTCACCCATGTTTCCATAAGCTTTCCTCTGTCATGCCATGTGAAGGCCCCAGCTTACCCTACCTAGCTCCCCTATATTTTCTCTTATACAATCAACTCATGGTATTATTCACATCAAGAAATCTAGTGAAAACTGTACAGAAGGTAAATTTATAAGGTAAATATAGTTTAGAACATTCTATATAATAAAATATGGTGAATTTTATAATGATTCTAAGGGATATCTTAAAGTACGCATGAAATTTAGATTAGTAGTATAGCTGTCTGATAGATGCTTGATATTCTTTAAAACCAAAATGGAAAATGAGTGGAGTTAGATTGTTTGTAATGACCTCACATCAATCTAGACAGATGGCAATATCTGTATTTGTTATGAATAGATACTTTGTAAAATTTCTTCAAATCAAGTGCCTCAGTTGATTTTTCCATAACTGTAATATCTGTCATATATCACAGTAACAGACATGATGGAATGATATTTACTATTCAACTACCTCATCTGAATCAACACATATACCTAAGAAGGGGGCAAAGAAATTACCTTGATATTACCCAGAGAAATTGATAGTCAGCACAGCTCTACTTGACTCTAGGAAAATTCTATCAGACCAAATTGAGCATATGATACCCTGAGATAAAGCCCTACCTCATCAAAACAAATGGATCATCCAAAGGTCAGGTGAAAACGACTCAAGATGGCACTCAAAGCAGTGAATTAAGATGAGCTAAAAAGGGTAAAAATAAAGAAGCTGATTAATGATTAACCTAAGTGACCCCCAGTCTCATTCAACTTGGGCATTCAACTAACCATTTTTGCCCTATCAAAATATGATACAAAGGCATTATACCATCCAGAATGCATCTCCTGACCAAAAGCCTCCCTTTTAGATGCCACCCCATTAATATTACTAATCCTTTTCCTTTTAGGGTTTATATATATATAAGTAAGACATATAAAAACCCATATTCTTAATATGTAAAGGTACATTTTTACATGTGTTTCCATTCAAATATGTACATTTTTGTTGATTCTTGCATCCATTATAGGCCATTCAGTATATTTTTCATCATTTTTGTATCCATTTTAGGCCAATTTATTTTCCAATGATTTTTACATACATAGTGATTATTAGCTCAGTGTCTAATGGATTCAAATATCAAAACAAACATGAATTAGCCTGTAATGGATGTGAAAATCTTTAAAATATATATGAAATGGCCTGTGATGGATGCAAAAATTAATAAAAAATATATAAATTGGCCTGTAATGGATGTTAAATGGCCTGAAAACACTATACTTTATATATTGTTTTGACTTGCTTGAGTAAAATAAGCACAATTTGCTGTAATCACCATAGTATGGATACTCTAGATGATTAGAACTATGCGGTGACTTGGCACCTTTTTAAATAAAAAATATAATTATCATGTGACTTAGTCATCCTCAAGTATTGAATGTCAGATGCCTTGGGAATGGCACAATCTGAGCTTAAAAATAGAAGCCCCACAGGCTGGTGCTTACTACAGTGGCTCAGCTGGTGCTTAACAATACCTGCAACTAATTTATTGCACTATGTTAACTAACTCAATTGATAGTGTCACCTTCTAGGTGCACAATAAAACGGTGAATAGAATGATCAAATGGAAGATTCACCCATTGTCACGTTTAAGGGACTTCACGAAAATCCTAAGGAGATTCCCAAATCTCATTGTCTTACTTGGGATCCAACAAAGGAGTTAAATAGTTACTTTGTGAAGTCATTGACCCAGGAGAAAGAGGCAGCTGTGAAAGATCATCTTCCATGGACAGACTCTAATGAACCTGTAGAATCCAGAATATCCAAGAGAGAAATAAATCAAACTTAAATTTCTCTCACTATATTATGCTATTTGTACATCCAGCGCTTTATTATATTGTCACAATTCTGATATGACTGGATGATAATTGTGGGACAGCTAGGTCAGATTGGGAAGAATCCGCCGAATATGATATCAGTTATGATAAATTAAGCGCCTCAAGGTGAGGCAATATTGGGATATAATGGGTTATAATTGGATCGCCTCTAAATAAGGCAATAAGGCAAAGTTGACATTTGACAAATATGAAGCAAATAGCCTACAATTAGGGCGATAGAGAGCTAAAGAATAGCAAGCCAAAATTGAGGAGTATCGGCAGAATAGAATAGCCCAAGCTATTAGTGTGGTATCATCTGAAGCTGCTGTATATAAGCGAGATGGGCAATTGAGAGGAAGGGGTTGTTAATAGTAAAGAGAGCGGTACAGTGAAAGACTGCTGTATTTATTAAAGTGAATAAAAAAGTTGATGGGACGATTGCTCCTAGTTTTTAGTATATTTTCAAGTGTGTCCAGAGGACTGACAATCCACACTTCATCTTTCTGTTGCTCAGTGGGTTCAACCAGTATGACCAATATGGCAGATCCTAATGATACTGTCCAATTTTGTAACAGTGGTGCTCACTACAGGGGGCCCATTGATCAACCACCAATTACTATGAAACTCCAGTCGCCAGCCATGTACTATACAGCCTGTGTTGCTGGTGAATCTTCACAAAACACTGCACCAGCTGGGTATGAGGAACTCAAACTTACCTTAGTTGCGGTGCTAAAAAAAGGATGAACTCCTTCAAGAATAAAATGCTGTCATGCACCAGCTTGATAGCATGTTTAGCCAAATGCGAATTATAGGAAAACAAAACAAGGAACTCGCCAACCAGTTGGATGATACTACCAAACAACTGCAGTGTGCAGAGCAAAAATTGTTCAGTGCATCTTGGTCTTCTTACTGGGACAAGGATGACCATAAATAAGGGGCATCATATGAGGAAGATTATGACGCTGGTTGAAGCTACTACACCCAAGATGGTAGTACTGGATATGAATAAGAGTCAGAGTTCCAATTCCCTCAAGTAATGGCAGTGCCGCCCATGGCAGAAGGTCATGCTACCCCTGAAGCAGCGGACATCCCAACTTCCACTGGTACAGCTTCTCATTAAGAATATGCTTTCAGATCTTGACTCATTACTCAGTATGGGCCAAAAATCCGTAATTGGGATGAGGAGGTTAATATTGAGAAACTACCTCCATTTAATCAAATCAGGAACATCCATGGTTTCTTCAAACGGTTTAATCGCAGCAGAAGGTGCATCTGATAGACAGAAGGCTAAATTGTTGATATCCGCCTTGGATGTTAGAAGTGCCAATAAAGTCACCTGCTACCTCCCAATTAGCTCTGTCACCTATAAGGATGTGAAGGATACTGTGCTTTGCCTATTTGGGGGTACCTCAAAGATGTCACAGCAAAAGTGGAATTCTTAACAATCAGATTACACTAAAATGAAACTCCCCTGGAGTTCGCTAATCAATTTACAATGGAAGCTCAAGTGCTGAAATGGGCAGGATACTTAGCGGAAGCTGATATGTGCATCACCATGACCTACATGGTGAAGCCATACTGAGAGCTTCACAATGTCATTTCGCTGCTTCTGGATGACAACGTACCTCTGCTCAAGATTGTACAGTTTTTGAGTCATATATCCCTTAACTTCCCACCACCAAATATGGAACAGAAGACTACCGCCTCTACTGCACCTTCTTATTCAGGAGAATACTCTTGTCTGACTCCAGCTCCATTTAGCAATCCTTGACCTTACAATAACTCTGCGCCTCATCCTCAGCCTTATTATACTCAACAGTTTAATCAGTATCAACTGGCTGGTCACAAAAACATCAGTAACCCAGCTACAAACCAGGACCTAGATATGCTGAATTTCAACAATCCATTTACTGACCTGGGCCTGGTTACACTGAATGACCCCAAACTTTCTGATCAGGACCCTCTTATGACAATCAAGGACGTGGCTCTTATGGGGTTAACTGCTATGAATGCGGCCACCCTGGTCATTTGGCAAATTTCTGCCATAACCTCCGGGTGAACTACATACACCAAGATCAATACTATCAGGGAGAAGATGGAGCAAAGTAAATATGGGACCCTCTACCTCCAAAATTCCAACCCAAAACGTCTCTGGTCAATAGTATTATATCCTGCAGAAGTCCCTCAGTACAATGCGGAATTTTATATCAGCAGCCAGTTGGAGGAGTGAACGTAGTGACATGAGCTCAATCCAAGGCAGCGGCGGACAAAAATCCCTAGAACAACCAAAGCTGTATGCCTGTCAAATTCTTGATCAAGCTTCCTCAGACAAGATTATATCTGCCACAGATGCGCTGACTCTGAAAGGAGTAAACTTCGTTCTTCTGGTAAATGCCATTGTTAAAGAATATCCCCAAGTTGGTGAGGGGATAATGAGGTTCTTGAAAAAAGATATCCTGTAAATGTTACATATTAAACAGTCAATATTCTTCTTATTCTGAGTGTACATACTGTGATATTCTTGTAGCAAAAAATAGAGCTCGCGCTATGATAGATACTGGTGCTCCAGTCAACATAAATTCCACTAATTTGATGGCGAAGTTGACGTTAAAACCTGATGTGGATTATCATATGGTGTATGGAACTGTGGGAGCAGAAAGCACCGTCTCTGAGGGGGCTTACAGTGCGCTACCTCTGCACTTTGGATCCATTGTCATTGTAGCTCCAGCAATTGTGCTACTAAACAAAAACTACAACTTGCTAATCAGAACCGCTTTCCTGCTCCATTACAGCTGTCATTAATATGATAGAGGGGACCTCGCTATTCTGGGACAGCGGATCCCAATTTACTTCACCTCTAGTGGAGTACCAAAGGATCCGGTGCATATGAGCCATATCAACCTTGCATATTGTGATGGAGTGATGCCAGTTCATTATCACCGACTAAAGTGTAAGACTTAGCCCCTCCCCAGAAGATATATGATAATCAAGGGATACCTCTTCAAGCTGCAGGGCCCATATCTATTCCTTCTGGACATAAAGTCTTAGTGAACACTGAGTTAGAGGTGGAAGTGCCTATTGGGCTATATGTAAAAGTCATTGGACTCTATCATCAAATGCGGTTTGAACCACATGTGGCTCCAGGGATTATACTTCCAGACCATGGAGATTAAGGTTTTGTTAGCAAACCTCCAGAGAAAACTAATGCAAATCCGCTGACATGAAAAAGTAGCGTATTTTCATTTGATCCAATATAAGAGGTCCTTCAGGTTCATGATTTTAGTCATTATATGAATTTGGTCTACAAGTTGAGGCACCAGCCGGCGTACTAATGGTGGTACCACAGAGTAATCTAATAGGACTATTGGAAGAGCAAAAAGTCCAAGCAATAGCTTTATTTAAGAAATACAAGGGGATTTTCCCTGTCAACAATCATGACTTAGGGTGTGCTTAGAGGGTGGTCCATTGAGCAAACACAGGAGATTACCCCCCTCTATAAGGTCTCGGCCAATCTGCCAATTGAGGGCAGTGGAAGGTGTTGTCACTAACATAATTGACAAGTTGCTGGATCAGGGATGCTTGAACCGTCTAAGAGTCCATGGCCTTCGCCCATTCTGATTGTAAAAAAGAAGGATAGAACCAACTGCATAGTAATTGACTACTGGAAGCTCAACAGTATTACAAAAAAGGACGCATACCTCTTGCCAAGAATCAACGATGCTTTGGATTGGTTAAGGGGAGCTTGTTATTTTTCAACAATGGACTTGTTATCCGGTTACTGGCAAATCGAGTTACCTGTGGTGGAACAGGAAAAATGTGCCGTAATCACCTCCAAAGGCCTTTTTCAACCGATGTGGATGCTTAATGGCTGTGCAATGCCCCAGCTACGTTTCAGCGAGCTATGGACCTATTTTTGGTGACCTAAAACTTTCATGCATCCTTGTATACCTTGACAATATTAACGCTTTTTCTCAAACCTTTTTAGAGCACCTCAATCATTTAGAAGCAGTATTCCGCTGGCTGGCTGAGGCGAGCATAAAAATCAAACCTCAAGAATGTAACTTCTTCAAGGATCAGCTGGAATACCTGGGGTTCGTTGTAGACTTTAAAGGGCTGAAACCACATCCAGCTAAGGTGGAGGCCATCAGTAAAATGACTACACCTAATAGTAAACGTGACATACAGGTTTTTTTGGGAATGGTCGGTTACTACTGGTGCTTTATCCCTAATTTTAGCTGTATTGGGGGGCCACTATTCAAGTCGTTAAAAAAGGATGCTGTGTTGACCATCTAGTACTAAAAAAAAGGATGCTGTGTTCAAATAGACATAACGTCATTAATATGCTTTTGATACACTTCATATGGCGTTGACCAGCGCACCAGTGTTATGCTATCCAAACTTTGATTGAGAGTTTATTGTTCAGATGGATGTGTTCCTTTCCGCTGATGGGGCAGTACTTTCTCAAAGAGATGACAAGGGAGAGGAACATCCTGTAGCATACTGTAGTTAAAGTCTGAACTGCCAGGAGCATAATTATACTGTGACCAAGCAGGAGTGCTTTGCGGTGATCTATGCATATAAGCAATTCAGAGTCTATTTGCATGAAGTAAAGTTTAAAGTCGTAACAGATCATAAATCATTACGCTGGTTGCAGAACCTCAAAGAACCTGAAGGCCGTTTGGCTCAATAGGCTCTTGAGCTGCAGCCTTATGATTTTTGAGATCCTTCATCACCAAGGAGTAAAGCATCATAACGCTGACTGTTTATCTTGATTGCTGATTGTTCCCATGATGGCGGACCTCAGCAATGTGATGTACAAAAAGATGCTCAGCGGAAAATATGTCAACGAACTTCCCCAAGTGATCAAAGCATTAAACAAGATGTGAAGGAATACCTTCCAACAGAATGGGGGACTGTACAAGTGGATTGGCGATTCTACAGTGAATTTTCCGCAACCTTCAGAATAGCTGGGAATCATTTATGAGCGCCCACAAGGCAGTCAAACATAGTAGAGTGCGTAAGACTATGGAGTTGTTGTGCCCATTGGTACTATTGGTAAAGCATGAGCTTTGATGTGCAAAAACTATATACAGTTGCCATAAGTGCCAATTGTAGAAGTAATTCTAATGTAATACTTCATACTGGGTAGTGAAACCACATTTTGCTTGGCACACAGTTTCCCTTGATGTCATTGGTCCCTTGCCAACAGGAGCCAACCGGTGTAAGTACATTCTTATGGCTATTGACCACTTGACCCAGTGGGTCAAAGTGAGGGTGATACGAGATTTAGGGTGGGTACAGTGGCCAAGTTCATGATGGAATGCATTATTCAGTGACAGAGCTGCCCTCAGTTTATTTTCACTGATAATGGAACTGACTTCACCTCGCACATCCTCTCCAAACTGAATGAGCTTATGGGAATCCATGGGGATCTGACGACCCCATACCACCCCAAATCCAATGGAATGGTCGAATGGGTGAATGTAACTCTGGTGAACATACTACAAAATTTAATGATGGATCGACCTTCCTATTTGAGCTCTCTCCTTTCCACTGCCATGTTCGCCTATAACATTAGATTCCTTTCTGCCATGGGGAAGAGTCCCTTTCAACTACTATATGGCTGACACCCAGCTCTTCTGGCGTTACTTTATTCATGTGTAGAAGACACTGGCAAAATGAAGCCCCACCGCTATTTGACTAACCTTGTGAACACTCTGATCAAATTGCAAACTGAAGCATATTCCTTCAGCTTATCCAAGAAGATCAGGAATCAGGCCACTGATCAGGTACATCATAGCAGGTTGGCGCAGTTCAAGGAAGGTGATATGGTTCTCCTCCATGACCAACATGGGTTCAGAAGGAAACACACGCTGGCCAATATTTGGATTGGTCTGATCAAAGTTATAGAGAAAATTAGGGTTGACATGTATACCATCAAGGACCCCACAAGTGGTCATATCATTAAACAAGTGCATGTGAAGTTTCTCTGACAATACAAACAATAGGAGCCTTATCATCCAGTCAAGGAGGGGGTAATGTCACGATTATTATATGATTGGATGATAATTGTGGGACAGCTAGGGCGGATTAGGAATCCGCTGAACATGATATCAGTTTTGATTATTCACGTGCCTTGAGATGAGGCAATATTGGGATACAACAGGTTATTATTGGATCGCTTCTAATTAAGGCAATAAGGCAATAAGGCAAAGTTGACATTTGACAAATACGAATTAAATAGCCTACAATTAAGGTGATAGAGAGCTAGAGAAAACAAGTTGAAATTGAGGAGAATCAGTAGAATAGAATAGCCCATGCTATGAGTTTGATATCATCCAAAGCCACTGTATATAAGCAAGATGGGCAATTGAGAGGAAGGGGTTATTAATAGTAAAAAGAGCAGAACAGCGAAAGACCTCTGCATTTATTAAAATAAATAAAAGAGTTGATGAGGCGATTGATTCTAATTTTTAGTATATTTTCAAGTGTTCAGAGGACTGATGATCCCCACATCATCTGTCTGTTGCTTAGTGGTTTCAACCTGTATGACCAATATGGCAGATCCTAACAATACCGTCCGATTTTATAACATATATCTTGCATTTACTAGTAATTCATGATGAGGAACTCCACCATCATATTAATACCCAAGAGCCTTATGGATGGCCTAAGAACAGGTATATAATTTAGCATCATAAAGTATAGTAGACGTATGCCATTTGATTTAAGCAAACTGTTCCTATATTATTTAGCTCCATAATCAAATGGGGACTTTTGATTCTAGTGTTAAAAAGTATATGGAGGAATCTGTGAAGCTCCTATAAAAGGGCATCTTATAGTCAAACAAAAAACCGAGTGAGTACTTGACGCTTTTGATGAAGAGCTCCAAAGACAAGATATCAAAGCTTAAAGGCGAAATGGCAGCTCAAGCTTCCACTAACTGGCATCAGGAAAAAAACAAATCCTTTTTACGCCTGGCTAGAGCAAGCCCTACAAAAATCTGATGAGCTGGAGGCCCATCAAACCTCTGAGACTTCTTCAGTGTCACAATATATCATTTCTTGCGTAGCCCAGGTTGAACAGGTTCTAGCAACCTGAGTGACCCAGGAAACTACTCTTTCCATCAATGAGCAACTCAACAATTTGGAGAGCGACATGAGAGGCAAATTCCTCGGTCAAGAGGACACTTAGCAAGTCTATCATCGCCTCAACAAAGCTGAGAAACGCTAGAATACTCTTACAGAAGAAGTAAACCAAGTACCCATTAAGTTGGGACCACCAAGTGGTAAAAAAAGAAGTAAATCAAAGATCAACAAGCTTCCTCAGAGCACCAAATGCAAAGAGATGAAGAAGGACTTGAATTGGTGCATTGGAGTATTAGAGGATGAGATCAAGCTCCTGTGAACCTACCTCTCATCTGCTCGCTAATAATTTCCATGATCTGGACATCCATGTTAGGAACTTTGAGAATGATAAAGTCATTCTTGAAAGAAGTATCAATATGTTGATGTTACGCCAAGACTTACCCTGGAGGAAATGGAGCAAAATCTCAATCCTCTATAGGACCAAATACGTTGACTCAAATGTCAAGTTGACACAAAGCAATGTAAAACCAAAATTACCGAATATGAAGCTCCCAGAGTCCATGCCATTACTCGATTAGAGGCCAAAATCTCTAAGCTTACGTTTCAAGACATGCTTACACCTGTCAAAGGGAGTATTGCATCTTTCCTCTACTTCTATTAAGCTGCAACGGAAGGTGTGACTAATCATCAAATATGTTAAGCATAATTTATTTTGTTTAAGCCTTATGGCTCAAGAGATAATGTTGCCTCATATGGACGACCTGCATACCTGGAGAGAAGTGAAAAAGGCGATCATCAAAGAATTTGGGTCAAAGTAGAGCCTGAGTATGAATAAACAGGCATTCATGAAAATTGTGCTATGTCAAAATGAAACCCTTTATGTATTCGCCGATTGCTTTTATATAAAGGCCAAAGGCTGTTGTCCTCAAAGACGATTACTCTGGACAATGCCCTAGCTGCCGTCATTGCTGGTTTACATAAAACCCCAACTAGCCAAGCACATGACATCCACCAAATTAAGCTTCAACTCTGTCTTATACATTAAAAAAACCCTGCACGATGTAGTTGACATACACAAGCCTGAGACCTCACAAAAAGCTTCCATGAAACCCATAGTATATATCGTGGAGAAATTAAATCCTAATAAGGAGGAAAAGCCATGATGCAACTACTAGAAAGAAGAACACTATATCAAGGTTATTTGTTTTAAGAATAACCCTGACCTTGTTGTTCAGGAAAAGTAAGGTCAGCTTAGGGCCAGTTACTTTAAAACTAACAGACCCAAAGTACCTGAAAGTGATACATTGTCAATTACCCATCTCATATGCATTGAGAATGAGCCCTATTACAGCTCTTAGGGGGGTCATGAGGACACAGATTATTACATTGTTGGTTTACTCACTGAGCTCAATATTCCAGACTTTTAACACCAAAAATTCTAATGATGCCAATGTTTCTAAAGTCACTTACCTCAGTCAGGTTGTATGGTGTCCCAAAATAATTAATACATCCAGTGATGTTATGAAGTACCTTGCCCTGATGATCTGACTCATTATAAGCATTTACAGTTTCCTGGAGATCAAGAATTATCCTGAGACTTCCTGAAAGCTCAAGACACCGTTTCGCTTCAAAAAGGTGCTAGCCCTTCCACCAAAGTTTAGAGTAATCTATTAACAAAACAGAAGTAGTAATTCAGAAGGAATAAGTTATGGCTTTCATGGATATGAATCACCCATCAATGTTGCCTCATCCTGACTAATCAAGAAGATCAAGATCAACCATATTTTTTGAGTACACTTAAGAGTATAGTACCGCTGGTCCAAATAACACCAAGGCAATAGGTGCATACTCATCTCTTCCAATCCAATTTGGCAAGTTGGTTTTCTCAGCTCATGAAGTTGCCTTAGACAACATTCAATATGATATTCTCATCATGACACATTTTATAATAGACTATTAAGGAATCATCAACCTGAAGGAAGGATAAATATCGCTCATAAGCTATGAATTTCCTCTTGTACTGGATAATAAATACTCCAGCAAGAAGAATAAATCTTGTCTGGTTGAGTACCCTGTTTCAGCTTTACCTTTGCAATAAACTACCTCTAGAAGAATCACAAAAAACTACTTAACTCATTAGATTCACTAGAGGACATATTGTTTTATGCCATTGAGAAGGTAGAAATCAAACCAGGAGAACAAGAAGTTATTTCTAACAACATAACCCTGAGTATACTCCCGAACTGCTTGCTACATAGCACTAGTTTCAATGGAGTAAGTAGGTTTAATCTAGAGCTCTTCCAGGAGTCCTTGATCTAGCTTATCAGCGGCCTATTTAGATATTATTTGGAAACTTACCCAACAAAGATATCTTAATCACAAAAATCAAGAGAATGGGAATAATCCATTACTACCAATTGATGAAATTGACAAGGTATCTTTTATTGGTACTCACCTTAATTTTGGCCTACCTACTGACAATTTAATTTGTGTTATCCCTAAAGTCCAGATATCCTATAAGTTAAATCAGGAGGAACTTGAGAAAGTGCACCAATTACTTAAAGACTACAAGGATGTTCTCCACGTCAGATGTCAACTATGATCACATGAAAGATGGACTAATAATATCAACGTAGATAATTAACCCCTATAATGAAAAATTATAGGAAGTCAAAGGTAGAGGAGCAATATATGATGACCAAGCTCAAAAAGATTTTAGATGCTGGCTTATTTGTGCTTTCCCAGAGTCCATGTTCATCCCCGCTATACTCATAAAGAAAAATAACGGTGGTCACAGGATTGTGATGGATTGCAGGAAACTAAACAGTCTTGATAAGAGGGACAGTTTGTCAGACAAACAGCAAGTTAGAATTATACCAGCCTGCCAGCTTAGGTGCTGAAGCACCCAAACAGCAAACCAGAATGCCAGAGGCACTGCTACTGGTACGACGTTTATGGAACTGGTAAGAAGTTTCGCCAATAATTGCCTATGAGCCATAATATTATAAAGACACATAATGGAATACCAGATAAATATGGCCATAAACCCCAAGAGGTGTTGGAATGACAGCGGAAAGGGCGGTTTGTTTTTCAACATACAAACTAGAGTTAGGGAAAGATTCTTATTGGAAAAATAAAGGAAGAAAATAAACCAACAATTTTATCAGTGTGAAGCAACTTATAAAATAGTGATTGATTGATGCAGGAACAAGCTGGGATTGGGTCCCTCAAGTTTGACCTAACTGGAGAATTTTTTGGGGAATGGGGCATTAATCTCAAATATAACTGACATTGAAGATTTTGGTGGCAGACCAAGTCACTGTTGGTTTGACCTTGAACAGATGAACTGAGGCTCAACTGCATTTTTAGTGGTTGGCGTGATGAAGTCTGACCCAACAAGCAACGGGAATTCCTCAGGGCCACCCCATGTAGTGGTGGTCCCAATTGGTTAAAAATGGGTTCAGGATGCCCAACCCGCCCATGCCCAGTCGCTGGGCCGTTCATTTGGTCAAAAGAGTTGCATTGGCTGCAACTCCCAATATGCTAGATGGAAGCTTCAACCTATTGTCGATGGTAATTGATAATGCTACCTGCATGTCAGGGATGATCCCTGACAATTTTGAGAGGGGGTTAGTTTTGACAATTGCACTGCTGGCCAAATCTAAACCGTCAGCAATTCCACCTGATAATTCAATCTTAACCCCTTTTTTGATAATTAGGTATCCAATCATTGGCTTGATTTCCATTGGTTTCAGACCAATTGACTTCAATTTGGGGATCTAGGCACATATTTTCCTGATTTGGCAGACAAGTTCAGCTAAGATGAATGTGGGCACTGAGGGAAGAATCTGAAGAGGGAGATCTGTTACCCAGCGCTCATCTACCATGTGGGCGAGGCCACCCTGGATAATGAGGGGTACAGCCACTCTCTTCATACCCTTTTACTTGGAAATGGGAAGATTTCCTGATCCACACACAGGGGACGTTCCCCAGTACTTACACAGTTATCTGATCCCCAGGATTTAAGATGCCCTGGCCTGACTCTCCAGCTCAAACTTTTTCTCCGCAATGGACCTTGCCAGAAGTATTACAGAGGGATCTTTCACCTGAAGGCCAAAAAATGCGCGTAGATATGCATGGAAGTAATTACAACCTACCTCACACCCTCAGGGATTTTGCAACATCTCTGCCTAGTTTTAACAGGTGATGGATCACATCATGAAAGATTTTAGAAACAGCTGTGTGATCATTTTATTTAGATGACATACAATTTTTTAAAATTCTTTGCCAATCATCTAAACCACCTTAAGTCAGTTTCCCAATGACTGAGAGAGAATTATATCAAAATAAAACCTGAGAGATGAACTTTTTAACGGGAATTGGAATTTTTGAACATGTCATATTGTGGGAAGGAATTCAACCCTTTTACAATAGAGTTGAAGCCATCTTCAAAATTCATGAGTTGAATAGTCTCATAGATATACAGATATTCTTAGGAATTCTGGAATATTACCAGCAATCTAATCTTAATTTCACTCAACTAGCTGAACCACTTATCTGACTCCTTGCCAAAATACCCCGTTCATATGAGTAATAAAGCAACAAAATGTATTCAAGTAAATGAAGAGTTTGTTGAAGAGATGATAAATTTTAAGCATCCAGACTATGATAAGCCATTCATCCTGTTTAGTGACGCCACCAACTTAACCATATGTGTCACCATTTCTTAACTGTATGAGGATGGCACTGACCACCTGAGGTCCTATTGTAGCAAGTTTCTTTCCAAAGCTGAGTGAAACTATAACGTCAAAGAAAAAAGTGCTTAGCTGTTCTCCTGGAATTGAAGTATTTATAGCCCTTCTTGTATAGTTCAACGTTTACAGTTGTAACAGAGCATGCATCTCTATTAGTGACTGCAAATTAATTAAAAGATCTAAAAGGAATACTATTCAGATGGGCTCTCAAGCTTCAGAATAATGGCATAATGTTGTCCACCAAGCTGGAACAAATCACATGATTGTAGATGGACTAACTAGACTAGCCCTACTATATCTTGACAATAGCGAAGATGGACGGTTATACGACCTACTCATGAAGCCAAACTCTTGGGAAGATGAAGATGAACCAGTTCAGAAGATGCTAAAATGACACACTCAAAATACAAAGGTTCCTAGCGAATTACTTTACAAGAAATTCAGAATCGACTGGCTACCTTACTTGTGACCTTTTGAACGGGTACCAGTAACAATGGAAGTCACAATACCCTAGGACATGCAGGAGTCAGGTAACTTATGAACAGATCAAGGACCTCTACTATTAAGAAGTATACTGGACTCTGTAGTAGAAGTCTTATATGCTTGCATCATTTGTAAAAAAGCAGACATCATATAAGGCTAAGTATAAGTATTAGCCCATGACCCCTGAGCCGTTTCAAACCATCAATTTAGATGTCATAGGTCCTATTGAAGTTTTAAATTAAAACCAAAAGTGACAGGTAAGACTTGAAGCTGGATTTGGAGTTGATTACCTAAGATATAAATTTTTAAAATAACTTAAATACCCTTATAAAATGTATACATATAAATCCACTGGGTCAATACTCTGTACTGACTTGGGATAAAAAGAATAGAAGATACTCTCAGAATAAACAGATGTTGGAGGCCATGGATGACGTATTGTCACTCCAAGAATTATCAGTCCTTGGATCAATTCAATTTATGTATAAATATATAATATGAAAGAGAAGTTGAACCAGTTGTTTATTTATAGCATTTGACTATTATATAGGGTCAGTTGTAATATTGCTTAAATTGGTAATATAACACAGTTGATCAGATTAAAATATCTGATTATATCAGCTCATCAAAGATCAGAACTGATATATAGTCTAAACCAAATATAATAATAATATGTACAATAATAGATATTACAAAATTATGCGTCAGCCTATTTGCCTGAGACTTGGCCTAAATGGCTGTTGTGAGTTTAACCCTAGGATAAGACTTATTCAATTATGGGTGAAATCCCAACATAGTATCCCTCAATTCTTGTCCTAGGAGGTGAGCTCAACGTCAAGGGATGCATTTATTAAAGAACCAGCCTTGGTGTTCAAGGGAAGGAAAGATGAACCAGAGGCAACGTCATTAGTGCACTAGTGTAGAGAATCAGAGGCATTGTCACTGAAACTTGGCAATAATACTCAAAAGGCATCATTATTGGAGTACTTAACAGAAAATAAAGAATATATTAAGGGAATTATTTATCAGAGTATAAAAAAATAAAAGAAATTGCAAAAAAGGATTTTTGAGTACCAGAGGCATTGTTTTTGGTACTCATGAAGTGAAAATTTAAATAAAAAGATATAGCCTATTTCAAAAAATAAAATAAAGTAACAAAGAATGAGATAAAAAAGGTAGAGCACATGAGGAAACGTCGTTGGTTCTCTGAAAAATACAAAAATAACAAAAAACAGATAAAGAATATACAAAAGTAGAATTGTGGACGTCAGAGGCAACTTCATTGACATCCACCTAAAAACCATTGTTGTTGGTGCATGTATTAGGTAACCCCAGAGGCAACGTTATTGTGGCCCTATTTTTTGCCACATTAAGATGTTGATGGCAGAAAATTTACATCCTCTTGTTTGATATAAAGGATGACCCAAGCAAGGCTCCAGGGGTTTTTCAGATATAAATCTCAGGGGTCACCACTCAAGTTTATTCCTCCCAAAAATTCATGGAATCTGGCGGCATAATTAAGAGGTTTCATTTGATTTTTGGCCATATTAAACAAATTTTTCAGCATCTTGGTAAAATGTCTTAACTTGAGAGTTGCTTATTCCAAGTAGATAATACCTTGCTGAATTGGCGTAAGTTTGGAAAAAATTTCACTTGGATGGCGGTGTGGCGGCAATATGCGCTGATATTTCAGCATCTAAAAGTCTTTTAGATGAGCTTTACATTGCTTCACAAATTTGATAGGCGATGACAATTATTTCATCAATCCATTTGATGGTGAGAATAAGAATTTAGCTCAAAGTGGTTAAATTAGATGGAACAAGTATTCTATCAGATGATTTAGACATTAAATCAAGTGGATTAGCTTTCATAAGGATCCTTATATAAATTCTCAAGTTTTAGGTGGAATTTCATGCCACAGGAAGACAAAAAATGTTTTGTCTGTTGTGTGAGATTTTTCACTTTTTCTATGTATTTTGGCATCAGTGATTCCAAACATGAAGTCGATTTCCTTAAAAATCTCTAGTTTTTATGCAATACAACTGAAACAGAATCATTTAACACCTGCTTCATATCAAGTTTGGTTTGATAAAGCAATTGTAAAGGCTCTGAAAACTGAAAATGAATGTTTTTAACACATTGTTTCTGCTTTTCCTGGTCTTTTACAAGACAAAATATAAGCAAGTGTGTTTGATGGTCCTCACATTTTCCCTTATACGTTACAATGAATTTGTCTTGAAGATGGATTAAAAGGATTAAGCAGGGTTGATGTCTTTTGCAGCAATTATTAATGACTTCCTTGGTAACAAGAAGGCAGAAAACTATGTACTTCTGGTTCAAAGGATGCTAAAGGCATTTTGAAATCTCAGATGCAACATGATTATTAAGATGAACTTCCTGAATAGCCATCTTGGTCATTTTAAAAAAAACCTTGGGGATTTTAGTGATAAGCAGGGGGATATCTTCCATAAAGACATGAAGACAATGGAAGAGCGTTATCAAGGGCGTTGGGACATGCATATAATGGCAAAATACTGCTGGACACCAAATGAGACTGTTCTGAGAAAGTTTACAAATTCAAGAGCTACAAGCGCAAATTCTTACCTAAATGAGTTTTTCATTCACTCTATGTCACATTGCTGCATAAATTAATCAAAAACTCTCATCTGTATGCACATATCAATGCTATAGTTAAGCAAACTATATGTTTGTATTTAATAGTGATTTATGTCATATTTATGCTCAAAAAAGTGATTTTATTCCATTTTATTTCAAAACTGTATGCATAGTTTTATGCCATTGTCTTTTTTATGTTTAAATGACATATATAACATGAAAAAGGTGATTAAGATAGTATCCCACATTTGTTAGTTGAGATAATGAAGAAAAATTCAAGAATTTTACATTAACGTGAAAAATTGTTAAAGAAAATTGCAAAAAAACTGTAGCTTGCAGAGAAAACTTACTTCAGATATAAAATCAGTGCACCCAAATTAGTTAAGAACAAATGTTTTTATCAATGCAAGAACAAAATTTGTTCCCTGGTGTAATAGATTGGATGATTTAGCCCCTGAATTGATTAATAGGAAATAATCATCACTAACTCCAGTTAGATAACCTTCTATTTTTGGTAAGAAATTCAAAATAATTGTATTGTTTTAACACCAAAATGAGATAAAAGAATTCACTCATTCCTAATTATGAGGTATACCTTTAGTGAGCACCACTATTGGTGTTTTGATTACAATCCAAAAGTGGCAGGTAAGTCTTAAAGCTGTATTTGGAGTTGTTAACTTAAGTAATAATTGGTTTTAATAATTAGATTTATTTATAAATGTATATATAAATATACCAGGTTGATATAAAAAATTGACTTGGGATAAAGAGAATAGAAGGATCTTATCAGAATAAACAGACGTTGGAGACCTTGGATGATGTAGTGTCGCTCCAAGGATTATCAGTTCTTAAAGAAATTAAATTTAATTTAGATATATAATGTGAAAAAGAAGTTGGATCTGTTGTTTATTTAGAATATTTTGACACTTATATAGGGTCACTTGTAATATTGCTTAAATTGGTAGTATACCACAGTTGATCAAATTAGATATCTTATAAGATCGACTTATTAGTGAGATCAGAACTGCTATCTGCTCTAAACCAAATATAATGCTAATAAATAATATTTGGATACCAATCCAATTCAGCCAGCCAAAATGGCAAATTTTCTTGATAGCGCACATATCTGCACCATTTCCCAATTCAAAGAGTTAAGGAATTTGATTACTCAGGATGAACTCTGGTCCCTCAATAGTGGTGCACCATATAGGAAATGCACAGGTCCAGATGGCATCCCTTATGAGTTCTATAAGAAGTATTTTGAAGATTTACCCTCCTTGCTAAATGCCTCTCTCAACCAATGCCTCCTGGAGATGCGCCTCCTGCCTGGTGGGCATGAGGCCTTTACTATTACATTATACAAAAAAGGGGATAATCTGGACTTGGCCAATTGGCGCCCCATTTCTCTTACTAACTCAGACACAAAAATTACTAAAATTATGGCTAACCGTTTAGGGTTGCTGTCTCTGCTCCCATTTCCCCTGAACAGTTCAGTTTCATACCCAAAAGGTCTATTTGGGACAATATACACACTGTAGCCAATGTTTGTCAATCATGGCTTCTGGAGAACTTGTATTTTTAGACCAGCAGAAGGCCTATGATAGAGTCAACTGGGAATACCTCAGAGCATGCCTCCTCAAGTTCCGCCTCCCCCTCGCTTCATCAGTTGGGTGATGTTGCTAACAGAGTCCACCACAATGGCTGTGCGTGGCCCTGGATTCCTCACGGATGTAGTCCGCCCACAAAGGGGTCTGCGCCAAGGGGACCCACTTATCCCACTCTTTTATAACTTTAGCCTTGACCCACTTCTTCATATTGTGAATGCCCGCCTTACTGGGGTCCACATGAAAGACCAATCCCCTGTTAAGATGTTGGCATTTGCTGATGATAGTGTGGTTGAGGTGTCTAACAATTATGATGCATGCGCGCTTAAAGATAATATCCAGGTTTACTCCAGGGTAAGTAATGAAGACTCAATGCTTCCAAAACCGAAATTGTTCTACTTGGTCAGTATCAAGCCTGCAGGGCCCCAGCACCCAGTTTCCTACCCACCTCATCAGCTAGCACACGAGTCAGCTTGCCCTGTCCACCCCACACCGCCCCGCTTGTGCTCCCCTTTGTGCCAAGTCCCACCGTTGGCCCTGTCCGCCATTTGGGGGTGTGGCTGGAGGCAGGCAGGTACGCCTCATTGGTGATGGAAAATCATTTACTAGACAATGTGAAAAAATGCATCGCCTCCCTCAGAGCCCGTCAGACTTCCCTTACAGGCAGGGTGGTACTAGCCAACTCTATGATCCTCTCTAAAGTTTGGCTTGGGGCCCACTCCATTGCTTTTTCCCTGAGTTTCTTCAATACACTATATGCCCTTCTACAAGGGTGGCTTTGGTTGGGCCACCCACCGCTGGTGCACCTGGATGTCATGTTTGGCCCCTGCCATAGTGGTGGTATAGGCCTGCTCAACTTTAAAGCCCATGCAGCCAAAATCCTTGGCACCTGGATCACTGCCGTTACTAACCCTACTATCTCAGCCCAGCACTGGTCTTGCGCGGCCCACTCCAACTTCTCCCACGCCATGGCCTCACCAATCTGTCCCACCCACACTCTCTGTTAAAGTACCTTGCACACACCCTTCTGCAGCAGGCCCACATGGGACGTCGCCCCACTTTAAAAGGATCCTCCTCTTCATGCGGAGTGCTGAGTGGAGAATTTTTATTTGTGGGCACACCGCACAGAGGGGGCGTCCCTCTCCTTGGTTCACCCAGGAAGTACAGGGACTTCCCATTCTGAATGGAGTGATATTCAAGAGACCCCATACCCTGTCCAGGGTGGACTACCTGGACATGATGGACATCTCCTACCCCCTTGATACCCAGAAAGCTATTTGGAAGTACGCCCACTACTCTTCTCTGCAACCGCATATTTGTTCCCATGTATGGCGCTGCTTGAGACAAGTATACCGTACTGTCAAATTCTCTAAAACTTTGCACTCTTCCTGTGTCATGTGTGGCCAGTACGGAATGCTGTTTCACTGCCTGGAAATGTGCTCTCCATCTAAAGCAATTTGGCATGAGGTGCAACGTCTGCTTCGCCAAGATCAGGCACAGCCCTTCAGTCTGTATAAGGACATTTTTGCTTTATCCATGGCCTCCCCTCTTCCGCCCTCCCTCTGTGCCTTGGTTGTCACAATTGCTATGTGGACTATCCACACGATTGTCTTGGATGCCATATCAGGCTCCACCCCACCCTCCAATAAGCTGCAAGCCAGTTCTGGTTGCACTTAGTGGACCACTTTAAAGCGTGGATGTTTGGATACCTCCTACCACGTCACTGCCAGTTGGTCTCATTCTGGTTCCCAGTTTGGTTCATCATATCAGACCCCTTCCTACATACATGCTCAATAGTTGCGCAAGCCCCTGCACACGTGACCCCCTCCCTATCTTGGAGTTCCCTCTGGAAACAGGAGATAGCATCAGCTTCTCTGGGGTGCCCTCCTCTCACTGAATTTTTAGTTTCTTTGTATCTTATCAGAAGTGTCCTTCCCTGGTCGGCCTTCCCCAATTAAATTTATATAATAATTGGATACCATAAAATATTAGCGTCAGGTTTATTTTCCCAAGACTCTGCCAAAGGGCTGTCATGAGTTTGACCCCAGGATAAAGCTTAACCAATTAGGAAAGAATCACACCAGATCTACTATCTGAATCCACAGGAAGAAGCAATACATCATATAGGGATTAATCATTTCACAAAGTGGGCCAAAGCAATTGCTATTCCTGCGTAGACTGCTAAAGTTACTACTAGCTTTTAGTATCACAACATATTTACTAGGTACATCTGTTTGCAGGTTCTACTATGTGATAATAAGAACTTTATGTCAAGAGTTGTGAGGATCTTAGCTACGAGGATGAGGAAATAAAAACTATATACAGCGCTTTAAAACTCTTCAACTAATGGAAATGTAGAGATATAAAATGGAACGCTGGTTTAGAGTATGCAAGATGGCCACCACCAATTCTCTACACTGGTACCAATATCTCTAACTTGCTCAGATGGCTTTATTGGATAAGTTACCATCAAATTATCAAAAAGTTTCCTTTTAAGGTCTTATGTAAGAAAATCTGTGATACCTGTTTTGTTATATTGAGAAGTTACCAGTGATAACATAAAGGAGCTGGAGAAAGCACTAAGAAGACTAGACCAGATGATTATAGAACTTCAATCATAAGCAATGACAAATTTAGCTAAGACGGCCACAAGGTAAGGTCAAGCAGCAAATGCAGCTTGCCAACCTTTACCCGCCTTTAATATTTCAGACTTAGTCTATAATTACAATTGAATAGCACTCTGTGGAGGAAAATAAGATTCCATCTGGGATGGTCCCTACGCTATCATTTACAAATGTGGAGACAAATTTACCATTAAGTCTTTTGGAAACTGAAATATTGTTTAATATCATTCATAGCTAATTCTTGCATAAGTACTCACCCGCCAATATACTTAAAGGGGGTGATATCTATTGATTTATTCGAGGTACGCCGACCAGGGGACGGACAGTACCGATCACAACACTCAAAATGGCAAAAAAACTACTAACCAGGTGGGAAGCAGAAACTGCTTAACCCACCATGGCAGAGGGTGAGGAGGGGTCGGGGGTTGGTTTTCAGAAAGACCCGCCTCAATCAAGGGGTGTTGGTTGCAGTACCGGATCAGAGCAGAGAGCCAGGGCGTTGGGGCATCTGCATAATGGGGGCTGAGGTCAGAGTAGTAGAAGTTTTCCACTTCTGCATCAAGATAATGACGGGAAAGTGTCTCAACAAAAGCTGCGAGGAGAACTTCAGCTTCTTTGCGGGCTTCAGGAAGTTGGGTGAAAAGGGAGATACTGTGGCGGGTGATTTTGGCTGAGGGGTTGAATGAAGCAAGTGTTGCGACATTCATAACAGCAATTTCAGCATCATCAAATAATTTTGAGATGTCACTGCAGGGAGATTCAGGGAAGTCAGGGGGAAGAAGATGGTGGGCAGGCCATGCTGGAGCTGAGCCACTGACTGGGCCACCGCGGTGCGTAGTTTTGGGCAATGAGGAGAGGCCACCACAGCTAAGGCGAGCTGGTGGTCACTTTGGAAGGGGGTTGTATTGGGTAGAGGAGCAAAATGGCGAGGGGTAGGGGTTTCATCAAAGTCAGGAAGGAAAAATTCTGTCCGACCATAATTGCCATGGCAGAGAGGTTGACCTGTATGCTTACTAATAAGGATATTACCTGATTCGTCAGTTTCAGCCAATAGATCCCATGGATTTTGGTTCACTGGAATAGTGGCATTTAAATTTGAGTGGGTAGGATTGGGCGAATGGGCAGCTGCTTGGGTACGAATGTTGGTCCAAGCATTGCTCTGATTGGCTGGCGTAGATTTAGGTGGGAGAGTGAGGATGGAGGTTTTGGGTGGGGCTGATTTTCCATGTGGGCCCACTGAACGAGATTGGAGGGTGGGAGGGGGCAGCAAAGCGCCCCATACTGAACCTCCAGAGGGGGGCTCAGAAGCTGCATCAGCAGATTTGGCCTTAGGGCACGCTCTTTTTGCATGGTCGAGGCCAAAGCAGAGGGAACAAATCTGCCTACCATTATCGACCTGAGCCCAAAAGAAATGATCAGGTGCTGCAGCCACACTAGCGCGGGGTGGGATTTGTTGGGCTATGGTAGGGTGGTGTGGTATGATGGTGGCTGTTGCATGAGGAGCAGCAAGGCGTTCTGCACCAGAGGGAATGGCAAAGATGAGGTTGGGCTGAGTGCCATAAGCCATGAGCCCCGCGACCAACTGGTCATACAAAACCTGGGGTGGAAGGTGGGATGGGAGATTTGCAAAGGATACCACTAGCGTGGTGTCTGAAGGGAGGCGAGTACAGGTTGTGGGAATGGGGGTTTTTTTATAAATTAGAGGAGTTTGTGCTGCCGCTTCAGCATCCTCCTCAGATTGGAACCCAACGTCAAAGTAGCCCTTAAAAGGGCGGAAGTCTATAAAGCCAGCTGGCGCAAAGGCTGTAGTGGCTAGGTCAATAATTGCCTTATCGGCATATGGGAACAAACGTCCATAGTCCACTCTGAGGCAATAGCGAACAGCAAAGCGAGGGAGGGCGAGAGGATGGGGGCGAGAAGGGTGGATGCGCGCCAGGTGGAGTGCTAGGTCTCGTGGGGGGACAAAACGGTTGGAAGCAGTGGGCGGGCTGTTTGAACCTGTCTGAACGCGCTTGCCTGCAGGGCGGAAAACGCTAGGTGGGGGTGCACTGCTGCCCCACACTGGGGTGGCAGGCGGCAGAGCCAAGGACATCAAAGAATAGGTTTGGGCAGATGGATTGATAACAGCAAAATAAATCTTCTATTTACGCGATGTAAATCTTGAGATACTAAAGGGGGTGATATCAGATATCATGATATCAGACATGATGGGAGGAATATCAACCATTTGACCTTCTCAGCTGTGACACCTAGACTCAATAAGGGGTTTTAGGAATTATTTTATTAAGCCTACCAGTAAGATTGATAGTCAACACAGCTCTATTTAATTCTGGGAAAACTCTGTCAGACCAAATCAAGCCTAAAATACCCCAAGGTGAACTACCACCTCATGAAAATGTGTAACACCCAAAGGTCAGATAACAATGGCTCAAGGTGACACTTGAAGCAGCAAATTAAAATGAACCTGAAAAAGGGTAAGAATCAGGAAGCTGCTGAATGATTAATCTAAGTGACCCCCAGTCTCATCTAACTTGGTATTTAACTCGCCATTTTTTTCCCTTTCAAAAACATATGAAACAAAGGCATTATAACATCCAGAATTCATCTCCTGACCAATTGCCTCCCTTTAAGAGGCCACCCCCATTAATCTTACTAATAACTTTACCTTTGGGGTTTATATTGGTAAGTATGACAAATAAAAACCCCTATTTTATACTATAATAACGTTACGTTGTTAATGCTATATCTCTTTTTGTGCTTGACTTCAATAAGTCCATTTTGGTGTACTTACCATAGGTTGAATACTCTAGATGAGGGGACCTAAGTGTTGACTTGGCACCCTTTTGAATAAAAAAGTATACTTGTCATGCGACTTATTCAGCTTCAAGTACTGACTTTTTGGGCTTCTTAAGAATAGCATTATTGATCTTAAGAAGGAAGCCATACAGTATCACCTGGTTCATTTTGGGCCTCATATTTACTATTAGAAATTTTTATTTTTATGAAACGACCTTTCATATTAACTAAATAATTAGTGTAATAACACATAATCTGTCTAAAGTCACTTATAAATTTCCTTATTTAAGAATTCATTAGAAAAATTCTGATTTTTAGTTTTATCATACTATATTTGTTGACCCTTATGTAGGCTTCAAGGTCAACTCTACCACTTGGAGAGAAATTATTCTCCTGATTGGTGTTTGTTGCATCACCCTATAAGATGAGTTCTGGGTAAGAATTGATATTCTGTACATGCACTCTATTATAAGTGATTTGAGCACTATTAACTTGAATAGAATACCTGGTTCCTTGTCATACAGTGATATTGACTGGTACTATTCACACTTTTGAAACTTCTCTATGTTTTTTTTCTAATATTATCAGAAAATTGACTATGAATTTTAATATCTGGATGTAGACTTGATTTCTTAACAAATCAAGAAAGCAATCAGAATGCCTAGAGTACAGCCATGCAAAAGTCTTTATTCATGTGTTAGGACCAGTGGATCCCAAGTTCACGTTGGTGTTCACTAAACAGTTCCTGTGAAACCACCTGAGGCACCAAGTGATAAGTACTATGACGGCCCCTAAACCCTCTATTTAACAATTAGTAAGCCATTTAAGTGGGAGAATGATGGCTGTGATGCATGTTATGGTGCTCAAAGTGATGTAAAAAACATTAAATTAAACAAAAATGGAGCAGAAAAAATCTATAGCTATAAAAAACATAGAAGTAAGTAAATCAAAATAGTCCAGTGTCCTCACTTGTGAGGGTACTGGGCTATATAAAGGGATTATGCTTTGATGGGTGTCTGTTTAGTTCTTTGAATACATAAAACCTGTAGTGAATTTCTGGTTGTACCATATTCTCAATTGCAACCATGGGAAGAGTCAGAAGTGCAAAGTCGTTGCAAGAATTTGGGTTTCAAGTGTAATGTTAACGCCATGATTGGCTTTTTAATTAATTAATCTACTTATATTTTCTTAAACTTTTTAGACTGAGATGCGCTCCACCTGTGGCGGACCAGCGTTTGAATGTCAATAAGAAAAAATGAAAAATAATATTATCAAAATATAAAAGAGAGAGCCAGAATTGACATATGGAAAATTAAGGCTCACAGCAAATCTGGGGAATTTACCATGAAAATTAAATGCGAGGTTTTTTTTTTGGTAACTTAGGATCTGGAAATAGGCGAGAAATTTGGGGAAGGAGGTAGTGGTATAGGAGAACTTGTCTATAGTAAACAGGCTATTTTGGCATTGTAACTGGTAATTTTGTTTTGCTGTGATCCTAATTCTCTCAATATACAAACCACTAGGGAATGTGTGGATGGGGAAATATGGTAAGTGTAACAAAGAAAATTAATCCATACATTGCATTTCAATTTGGGTAAAGATTTTCTTTCTCCAATTCAAATCATTTAAAAGATTTTTGGGTGTTTGTTGGGTTTGGGCGCTGGGTTGTGCCTTGCCTGAATTATAGATTAGGCTCTTGAAAGACTAATCAATGGTTTATGCAAGGCCTCAGAAAGGCGACCTTTAAGGTCAAGCTCATGCAATTTCTAAACTTTGTTTGGAATTCTCTCTCTTGATTACCACTCTCACGTGGGTTTATCTGGTGGCCTTGGGGCCGCTCTTACCTTATCTTAACTGTTGATCTATGACACAACAGGTTTTTGTCATATGAACAGAACTTGGGATTTTGGGGCTCAATCTTCCTTGAATATCCCGTCTTTAACTTAATGTTTGTGGCATCAGATTAATGAAATTCTGTTCATCCACAATTTTTTGTTCAATAAATATAAAATAAAGTTAATTCTGGGGTTTACAACCTCACTTACTTATTTCATCTTTGTCTCACTTCCATTTACCTGATTCTGATGTTTACTACCTTGAGTCCAGATCACTCTGGATAATTAGTGTCAATTTTGTCAATACTAGAGTAAGATGGTGAACATAAACTAGGACGTTTCTAACCATTACAGTAAGGAGAGTGTAAAGGGCATTGGGGGACCTGATATCATGGAGGATCCAGAAGATGTAGTAAAATTATAAAATCAGAAACATACTTTAGGATACTACAAAAACGCTAAAAGAAAGTTCTTAGGGCAATTAAAAGTCTAACTTGGGTAGTTTCAGAAGCATGGAGTTTATGGAAGGTTGATAAGATCTCAGATATCACAGTTGCATTATTTTGGTAACGCTGATGATGAAGATAGACTCCTCAAGTAGTTATGCAGTCTATTTGTACAAAGAAATTAGTATCCACATTTAGCTGTGGCAATTAGGGTCCAAATTGAGTAGTTTCATTTCCAGGAGAATAATGGGAGCCTCTAAATGAGGGCAGGTCTGGGGAGGTAGTTGAAGCAGTCAATTTTGTGTTTGGATTTGCCTCATTTTAAGTATGGCACAAAGCAGAGAAAATTGAATCACAAAATATATGATATCTTTAATTTTATAAAAGGAAGGATGATTAGCCTGGAAGGGTAATTCCTGCTTCCACTCTAGTGCTTGTTTTTCTCAACACAGGTTTAAGACCTGTACTGGCTATAAAAAGCTCAGTTTGGTATACTTGTCCCAAAATCAAATTGGCTTTTTTACTTTTTATTAACTTGATCAAGATGATGAAATAGAACTATGTAAACTAAATTAATGAACCATCCAGTGCTTATCCCACTAGCAATTAAAAACTTTTTGTGATTCACAAGTGATAGAATAGAGTAAATTTAGTCTATTTTTGACTCAACTGACCGTTGGGTAATATGTTGATAACCATAGACTGTAGTTTTTTTAAACAATGACTCATAATTATTTTGTAAAATTAAAGAAAAGTAGGAGAAATGGAAGAAAAAAGGATTTTTAAACTTCAGCTAATCAATATAATTGCCCACAGCATGAGGCTGGAAGTGATTTTAGCCAGAAATGGGGAATAAATTGGTTTTTAAGATGTAAGACCTCTCTTGATTCCTAGTTCAACAGCTGAACAAGTCCCAGAGTCATTCAAAAAAGTTTGTAGGACTGAGTAATAAAATTTTAATTATATAGTCTTTTATTTAAAGGGTGATGCCTCAAGGCTAGTTGGGCATGAGGGGCTGGTGGTCCAAACCTCGTGCAACGCTCCAAAATTTTAATGATTTCTTTACATGCAAAAGAAATTTTCTCAAAGTAAGTTTCACTAAAGAGCAAAGTCATTAAAGGGTGGGGTGACCTTAGACCTTTCATAGGAAGAGCACAAACCTAGCGCTCATCCACAGCGTGGGTGAAATCCTCTTCTTTGAAAAATGGGCTGCTGGTAGATGGTGGGTCCCTTTCTTTAAAAATATAAACCCAAAAAATTAAACCAAAATTTTTTCATTAGGACTTACACATATGGTCTAGCACTTTATCAACAAAAAATGTTACATGCAGCTGTGGTCTCAGGCTAATGTCCTTGGCACTTGCTGATAGGCTGTTATTAATATTCTTCCAAGCTTCCAACTGAATCCTAAATGGTTTGTTTGTTAAAATTGTTGGCAACTTTCTGGTGATAGCTTCTTTCTATTGTCATTAATTATAGGTACTTTAAGGATGTTTTAATAGCTTTTCATCAACACATAGCTTTAAAGGTCAACATCCCAATTATTTAGTGGTGACTTAAGTAATAGAAAAGTATTACCAATGGCAGTAACTGATCCTATTTGGATGTATAATTGGTGGCCATATTATTGATTAATCTAGAAAAGTCCAACTGATCTATTGGATTTACATAATCAAAACATCCATATTTAACTAAAAATGGAGTTGGTTGATATCTGTCCTATCACTAATTATTGTTTAATATTAGCCTATAGAATAATAGTTGGTTTTAATGTCAGGATCTGGTCCCAATGCTGATGTAAATTAATGTTTAATTGGAGCAATTACAGACAATGTTTGGAAGCAAGTTTATCTATTGTATGAATATAAATAACTAAATTCTTACTTGGATCATTTGGGCTGAGACGCCAATTGATTAGGAGTGTTTTTGGAGTTACCAAAACACTGTAACGCATGTCTTGATGTTAGATTTAGATTGTCTGGGCAACGCAGACTGCCATCAATGTTTAATTTGTTCCATTACCTAAGCATGACCGATAGCTCATAAGAGGTACATTTACTTGGTCTGGATTAAGGCGTTAGAACACACTTTTTAGAAGTTAGCTCATAAGGGTCATAGTTTAGTTGTTGATTGGTGCCAATTAGTTATGTGGATAACAAATTAGTTATTCATTGTGGATATAATTCCTTGAAGGATAATTTTGTTGACAATGCAAGCTATTTTTATTAAGGACCAACTGATGAATTGAGCACCAAAATGTCAATATATGAACCTTTTGTTACTTAATAAAGAAGGTTTATAGGCCCTTTAGAAATTTCATAATACGTTACTTCTTTATAATAATTGGTTGGAAAGTTGTCCTTGTCTCTTACTCATGTAACCTGAAGTGAAGTAGATATCACTTTCCTATAAGAGGATACTTGGATGTGGCTGAAACCACATGTAAAGAGGACTCAACTAGATATTTTTCCATACAACTAGTAATATCCTTTATTCTTATAACTCAGCCATAAAACCTGTGCAGTAAATTTATCAAAAAATTTACATGACGCTCTTAGAAATTTTTTGTCAACTACTTCAGCTGTGTATTATCTAGTTCCTTTTATCTTTCAAATTAACTATCAGATATTTTTATGTATGATTTATTCTTAAGACAATTTAATAGAGTTTTAGTATTATAACTCGCAATTGTCCAGGGTCAATCATAAGCTAACCCTGGTGTTTAGTTCATTATAAAAACTTCTGACATTATCCATTTTTCTCAATATATTATTTGTTAGCCCCATATGTTAAATCAGGGTCAACTTTACCACTGGGAAGGAATTACCCTTGAGTGGTATCCATGACATTACACCCAAAGATGATATCAGAGTTAAGACAAGATATTCTAAACATGCACTCTAATAAAGTTTCCTTATGTGTGGGTAATTTAATTAGAGTACATGGTTACTTATAATGTTATAATGATTACTGTTCCTATTTATAACGCTTGATCTTCTCCATATTACTTACTCCCATATGGTAAAATATCAATTTATTGCCAAACCAGAATACAGGTGTTTATGGTTGCAGGCACTAACCTTAGCGCTTGCTGCTAGCATGTTCTTTATATATTTCACATATTACAACTATTATTACCTAACTTTTTTGTTAACTCTTGTTGGTAGCTTCCTGGTGGTATCGTCTTTATATAGGCATTTATTATAAGATCTAGTAAGGATTGTACCGCAGTTTTTCCATATAGGGGCTTTTAGTGGTCAATATTATTATGATTTGGTGGTAACTTAAGTAACAAAAAGTGATACTGATAGGAGCAACTGCTCCAAATTGAATGTATAACTGTTGGCCATCAGCTTAAATACTCAGAAAAATCTTAGTGATCATTCAATGCTTTCATATGCTGAGGAGTATAAGGGCTTTAAGTTGCTAATGGACTTTAACCAAATTTATGAGTGTTGAAGATTTTACTACTGGATTTTTCTCTTTTACTTTAATCACTTTATTGATTAAATTCATCTTGTATATAGTAAGCTTATAACAGCTTTTAACCTTGCTGTTTTAAGCTTAAATGTTGTCAAATTTATGCCTGCTCCACCGCATGAATTGGTAATGCACCACCTCATGGCGTTTTTCAGCTGCTGGTGAAGCGCCTGGTATGGCTTCACTATCCCCAAATTCACTGGTTGCTTTGTCCCCCATTGGACCTAGCTCAGCACCTTGTACGCTCACACAGTGTTTAGATGCCTCTTGGTGCCCCTAAAGCAACTTAAGCTTTGGCCTTTGGAATGAGTATGGTAACCTCTACCCTTACTTGGTTGCCGCCATCGCTGAGATGGCCAGGCATTGTAAAAGCCCAAAATTTTTATGAATTCTACTCCTATAAGGGGTATTCAATCTGGGCTTTGATATTGAAGCTAAAGCTATGGCTATGGCAACAATGCCGTTACCTTAAAAACACCCATACCAAAGACCCAAACTCAGTTTCTGGCAGACGCCATTATGATGGTTCAATTGCCAGATTGGCCACCAACTTTCCTCTCAACCAGCTATCCATAAGCTCCTGGATGGTATGACTGCTTACAACGCTGATCGCATCCTATAATTTGTGGTTTCCAATGTGGCCAGCCACCTTTTAGGAAAACACGCCTTTGCAATGATCCACCCCTTCTACTAGGATACTCATATTGAAATTCCTCTCACACTGTGGTTCGTTCTGTTCAATAATCTATTCTGGGCCTGTGCCAAACATGACCTTAAATTTGCCCCTTATGCTTTTGACTTGATCACTCAATTCAAAATTGCTCTTCCCTTCAACCAAAACAGGTAACGTCCCTCCTCCGTCTAGAAATGGCCTCATCACCATACTGTCTGAACTTTTGTGAAGTATAAATCTTTATCCTCATCCATCAACTGCTGTGGATGCAGCACCTGCTGCAACATTCAATTGAGCCTAATGTTCTCACGTAAATATAGATCAGATTGCTGCTCAATATCCTGTCAAATTAACTTGGTTGACAGTTTAAGAGATGACTATCCCTGCCCAACCAATCATCTCCCGTTACAGGCCCATGTTTATTCATCTCAGATCCATATGAGTCTCTTGAATGAACGAATGATGAAGATTGATAATATTGAGATTAACCTTGTTTTTGATTAGCCATAAAGTTACAACTATTGAATCTAATCTTTTTCATTGCTTCTGCCATCAAAATGTTTTCCTATTTATAAAACCCAATATCAAATTACCGTTGAGGCATACTCTTCATTAACTAACATTTCCATCTTCAGAGATCTCAAATAATAATGTAGTTATTTTTCAACATGAAATACTGTCCAAAGCTTTAGCCTACTTTACTGAGGAATCCTTGGACAAAAATGAGTAGCTCTAGTTTGTTATTGGATTTACATTTTTTATGTGGCCAAGCAGTACCTGTTGACCCCAAATACATCCAAACATGCCCCATAGATAAGAATTTTACTTGTGTACCTAAACTTCTTAGAATATGCGAGATTCAGCTAGCCTGTTAAGTCAAGGAAATGTATAATGAATGCCCTCTTAAATTGGCTAGTTTAACCCTTTCCTATATTCTGCCCCGAGTTGTGATGCCACCACACCCATTCTGTCTGATCTTTTTCATTCCTTCAAGTCCAAAGTATATTGAGATCCCCTAAGGCACCTTCCCATATAATATAGATGCTTAGGCTAACCGCTGAAGCGCCAGATTAAGAGCTTTTTTATTTTTCATTTGATTTTGCACCCACAAATAAAAATTCATGGATGCCACCTCTTAGATTGAATCCCTCTATTACTAAAAAAAATATAGCTATTGCAAGTGGCTTTTTCTTCTCTGAAAAGACAAATATTGGAGGTGAAGTTGTCTTCAATGAATACAAGAGACTTACAGATGGTGGGTTTTAATACAAGCTCTAAAATAAGGCTTAAGGCAATATTTATCTTTTTTTTAGTACTAGATGGTCCCAACCCAAGGGGGGGATTCATCGATGTTTATTGAATTACGCCTGGGCTCCTAAGAGCCTGAGGCGAGGGAAGGGGAGGGAGGAGGCATCGAGAAAGGGAGGGGGTTTGCGCGCCAGAGCCGTGCTGCAGTGACAACTGAGCGGGGGAGGGTTGGCGACATAGTGCAGACCTTCAGGGCCATCTCAAAGTGTACCTGAAAGTGGGTGATCATGTGTGGAAGGGTCCACACCTGCTGGTCAAAGGCAGCACGAAGGAAGGAGTTATGGATGGTCCAGATGGCTGTGGCATAGGCGAGGACACGGAGGGGTCGGTGGCAACCAGGCAATGTCTGCTCAAACATGAGGTCTTGCACAGGGTGTCCAGACCAGGGCTGAGCATGGAGGAGCGCGCGGGCCTTTGGCCAAAATGCGGCGACACCTGGACAGGTGAAAAAACGATGGAGGTGGGAGTCAATAGGCTCCACACAGCGGGGGCAGCTTTGGTGCTGGAAGGTAGGGCCAGTCCGGTCCCCTGTCCTGTATGAACAGTGGAGCACTCTCCATAAGGTGTTGGACACCTTTGCTGACAGGATGGGGTGATAGACGTCCTTCCACAATTCCTTAAGGTCAAATCTCACGGAGGGAGGGAGGAGCTCAAGGAGTCTTGGGCGGATGGGAGGACGATCTTGGGGGTTGAGGCGAGTTGTGACAACTTGTCCATTGTGCACAATTGCATGGCGACGTGGGCTGAGGCCAGGGCCTTCCCTTCTGTATGGGAAGGCATGGTGGATCCGCGCGCCTACTCGTTTCAGGGCAAGGAGAGCCTGGTTCCAGTAGGGGGATGAGGATGGTTTTAGGCGATGGCCTGGGTGGTTTGTGAGCCACTCCCCTAGTGAGGTCATAGATGCTCTAGGAAGACCCAGAGCTGCTGACACTGACTGGCGGAGGGCGGGCGCCCATTGGGGCATGGGGGTCGCGTCCCAGCAGACAATCGGCCATAGGAACTTCAGGAAGATTGTGGTGGCGTGAGATCGCGTGTCCAGAAGCCCTAGGCCCCCTTCATTGCAGGGTCGGGCAATGGTTGAGAGGGCTATTGGTGGATGGTTTGAGCCCCAGATCCAACAGCGGAGGAGTACATTGAGCCGCGTATAAAAGGCATCTGTGAATGGGCAGACGTGCGCTAGGAACCAGACTTTGGAGAGGAGGAACACATTGGCCATCAGAGCTCG
>JAKSZP010016422.1:0-44937 GCA_022478985.1 Massospora cicadina | reverse complement strand
TTACCATTGAATTACCCATCCACATGTCAGCAGCGATGATCTTCCCCATACTGACTAGGATTCTTTCATTGGACATCCTCAAGACCTAAAATGAAAAGAGTTGAAAACGTGTCACTAACTTTTTCCTCTCAATCCAAGTGAACAAACCATATTTGGAAAGTGAACTGCTTAGGTAATGGGACTTGTTACCCATTAAGGCATGTCACAAACCAACTGATTGATTTGATAGTTGCAGGCGCATCACTCTCCTTGCAACTTATTCCTTACATTCCCAATTGGTCAGTGATGAAACCCGACCAATCCCAATTAATACCTGATAATCAATCAACTATCAGATGCCCCTAAATCATTGGCAACTATGCCCAAAAAGATCTTAAGCATTTGTATGGATTGATCCCCAACGGATCTGACCAGGCGAATAACCTAAAATCCCCCAAACATAGTTACCCTGAAATCAGGGTCAACTGAATTTTTAATTCACCTCGCATTAGGAAATTATCCCCTAGTGATCCCTGGTAATCTAGCTGGCTGGGAATATGGGCAAAAATCCCAACACATCCCCCCTCTTGCTTAGATTTCAATGAGAAAAGGACTGAGGCAGGAGAATACCGCTTCAGAAACTCAATCAAATACTTCATTTGCTCAAGCAGAGTACAATTATCAGTACTCAACGCTGCTCAAGACATTTTTGGGATGCAGCTCTCTTCCTCTTTCTCCTTACTACTGCCTACTCAGAGCGCAGTTCCCAAAATCTTCAGTTGTGCCAGGCTTATCAATTTACTCATTTTTATAATAATCCAGGGATCTGGTTTTCCCCTGTCAGGGCATATGACCCACTGTCATATCCAGGATTCTTGGTCTGGCATCTTCAATTTCCTGATTTTCTCCTCATCCTCAACAGGAATTTCTTGCCGTCAATGTTTGTTTTGTGGCCCAATTAAGAATACTTATTTATATTTGCCCTTGTTGAATTCTTATAAAAACCTCTTGGCTCATTTCATTCTTAATTCTTCTATGGAGAGCTAATTTCATTAATTTTGAGATTAATTTCTCTAAAATTGGAGCTTAATGATTTCAGAGTGCATAATGTTGACTATCATATAAGTCCAACATCCCCCTATCATCCAGCTCATAAGTTGAATTCTGAGTCGCAGTACCAACAGCTGCTCAACAGTTTATCTGATCAAGATCTTCAGCTCTTCCAGCGGATTAGTCAGTCTACACGACAGAACCTGTTCTATAGTCCTTCCAGGACTCATACGCCTAGTCTGGCACCAGTGTCTAGTCCTTCCATGGAACTACCAGAAACGGTAACTAATCCTTCAGAAACAAGACTAGCAATTGTTTTGAACAACTTGCAGCCAATTCTCCCTCTGTCATTGTTCCAGAGTTAGATTTCAAAACTCTCCTGGATTTGGCTCCTTTCACAGATGCTCCTAACATCATCATTGATCATCCTGAAATAATGCCATTCGCTCTTGAACGTTCCTTCCTCACCAGTTCAGACTTTGCTTCTGGAGATCCTCTTCCAACTCAGTCAATATTACAAGCAGATGTATTGACCATTTAACTTATCATTGGCAACAGCGTACATTTCAAACCCCTACACAGAATTATGGGCCCAAGCCACTGAGGCTTTATCCATAGCTCTGAATTCTTCTGATCTTGAGAACATCCTAGATCGGGACATTGCAGCTTATGCTCTTTGCTTTGCCAGCCAAGTTCTTTGAAGTTGGGCCACAAAGCTTCCAGCCTCTCCCAGTTTCCAACACTCATTCTGCTTCAGCTTCTGAGAAGCTTGTAGTCATCACTTTCATGATGCCATTCGCTCCTTGCACAACTAACTCGTTTCTGACATATCTCATCAGTATCTTTTGCTGATGGCTTTAATAGGGGTCTTGATTCAGCAACCCCTATCCAGTATCCATTGTCCATTGCCAGCCCATATGTCTGGTGTTCTTGACGAAGCCTGTCAGCAAGCGCTCAAGGCTAGTATTTCAGCTCCAGTACTATACCAGGGTTACTCAGGGTTATTTGCTGACTTCCACTTCCTGTACTGTTGCTTCCCTCCCCACTCTGATGTATCACATTTGGCTTCTTATGACATCTCAATTTCCCTTCCCCTAGTCATTTTCTCGCAGGGATCTGCATCCGCTCAATGCAATTGGTTTTGTGTAGGTCTAGCCCTCACTAGCATCTGATCTCACATAGATTTTGATGGGTTATTCACTCCTACTGTGATCCATCCTCCCTCCCCCAAGAGGTTACATAGGCGGAATCATCCCTGAATCGAGGATAATCAATAAAAATAAAAATTATAAAAATATATTGGTTTTTATATGTGGCTTTAATATTTTTTCCAATGTTTTTTCAATCATTTATATCATTTATTCTTTTTTCTGTGGGACTTAACCTTGTTTTAGTTTAGTGGTCCATCTTTTTATTTTTCCCCCAGACTGGATCCTAGGTATTCTTATGTTTATTTGGGGAAGGTCAACTAGGGGACAAGCCCTTCTGATATAGTGAGAAAACTAATGAAATTTGACAATTAAAGACACCCCAGAGGGTTCAAGACCCCTCTTGTTGTCTCCAGGACCACCAAGATTAGGACGGTAGGGAAGGGGAGTTATGCTGGCTTATTCTTGGATGCAGAATGTGTGAAAGAAGGGATTAACTTTTAGGAACCATATGGGGAACCATGTGTTGATTGTCCTTCTGTTATGGGGGGTCATATATACAAACAGCCATGCTTGGAAATGTTCCAATATATGGCTGTAAGCGATGAATGGCTTCTTGGATTGTTGGCGCTGCTCCTGTGAACAATTCCAGTACCATTGTATGTATCGTCCATAGTGCTATTGCTACTATTAGCGCCCTGAGAGATGGATGGATAGGAGAGTCCATGTTTATAGTGAACATGTTCCTTGATAGGCTGAATGGCTGTCCGTTTTCCTGGCGGAAAAGGCGCATGGCCTCTTTCCATACCGCCACTGATGTTAAGTATTGTTCTAAACGGTGGGCTAGGCTTCCATACTGACCACATATTGCACATGAGGTGTGATTGGCATTTGACCGTTCATCTGTTCAGTATACTCTCCTCATACACCTCCATACATGTGCTCTTATCCTAGTCTGGAGTAGAGGGTGATTTGTGTATCTCCATACTCTTTTGGGTCTCCAGGTTGTAGGGTATGTCCATATGGTCCAGGTAATCTATCCTGGCCATGGTATTTGAGCTTTTGCTTATTATATTGTCTGTGACTAAACGATCATTGATTTCCTGTCTGTGAGTTAGCCTTGGGCGTCCTCGGTGACTGGTTTGTTTGTTTATGTGAATCCGCCATGTCGCTCTTCTCATGGATAGGAGCATTCATTTGAAATGTGCAGGAGTGCCGTGAGGTCCTGAAGCTGTGGGATAAGATTCCAGATACTTGATTAATGTGTTCGGGTGATCTGGGTTTCTTAATTGTAGTGCACGTGTGAAGTTATATCTTGCTGTTCTGGCCCAGTGTGTATCTGGAAGATCTGGGCTAGTCACCTGAGCTATCCAGGATCCCAGTATATGGGTTTCTTGCTCTACGTAATTAGTAAGCCCCATACCTCCATTCCTTCTTGAGCCAAATAGGGTTTCGAGGTGTACAGGGGGGTTGTGATTGGACCATAGCCATCCTTGTAATAGGGCGTGGACTGTGTTGAAGAAAGATGGTGAGAAAGCGATTGCATGGGCAGTGAACCATATGATTGATAGAATCATAGAGTTGGCTACCGTGACCCTTCCTGTTAGACCTGTTTGGTGTCCATGTAAGGAGGCAATGCATTTTGTTATTTTGTCCAATAATTGATTTTCCATCATGGAGTTAGTGTAACCTCCTGCTTTCAACCATACTCCCAAGTGACGAACAAGGCCAGCTGTTGACTTGGTGATGAATGAAAGATTCAGTGAGGTCATTGCTAATTTTCGCCTCCTATGTCTGGTCAGGAGTCTTGATGTTGTACTATCTTGTTGGCCCTGTGTAGATGGCATCCACTGGGTCTGATATTTCCCCAGGAGTATAATTTCCATTTTCTCAGTGTTAAGTGATGCGTTACTTATGGCTGAATAGTATTGTATTATCTTTTCAATTCTGCAAGCGTCCTGATTGTTGGATATGCCCACCACACAGTCATCAGTGAAGGCCATCATTTTGACTGGTGGTTGGCCCTTGACATTGATTCCCTTGAGCAGTGAGTTTGTATTTCGGATTAGGGGGTCTAGGCTAAAGTTGTAGAGTAGAGGGCTTAAGGGGTCTCCTTGTTTTAGTCCTCTCTGTGGGATAAATGGGTCGGTTAAGAAGCCTGCTCCCCGCACAGCCATGGTTTCAGACTCTGTAAACAACATTACCCAGCTTATAAATCTATTTGGAAGCTTGAATTTTTGAAGGCAGGCCCTAAGATAGGCCCTAAGATAGGTCCAGTTCACCCTGTCATATGCCTTTTGTTGGTCTAAAAAGACAAGTGCTCCAGAGGTTTTTTACTGGCAGACATTTGCAACTGTGTGGATGTTATCCCATATGGATCTTCTTGGGACAAATCCATATTGTGATGGGGATATCGCATTTGTTGCAATTTCTCCTAGTCGTTTAGCCATAATTTTGTGAAAATTTTGATATCTGTGTTGGTTAGGGAATTGGGCGCCGGTTGGATAGGTCTAATCTGTCTCCTTTTTTACATAAAGTGACCGTGTAGGCTTCTTTGCCTCCAGGTAGGAGGCATGTTTCTATAATACACTTGTTCATTTGATCTAGAAGAATGTTAGATATGTTGGGAAAATTTTTATATATAAAATTCATAGGGGGATCCCATCAGGTCCAGGGAATTTCTTTCTTGGTGCACTGCATACTACTTTCAATAATTCCTCGCATAATATTACGTGATTAAATTGTTATTTCAAACTGCGGATTGATATGTGCACTTTTAAGGATTTTTTTGATTTTAACTGGTTCAACCAACTCAGACTTATACAATTTTTTATAAAACCTGTGCACTTCAGTCGTGACTTCTTTGGGTGTTTCTGCTATAGCTTTGTCTGGTTGACAGACCTGTGTACAAGCTATCATATTTTTCCTGGTGTGGAATTGGCGGAAAAAGTAGCTTGAGCAAAATCTCCATCTCTTATGTTTTTGCCTTTATATTGGACTCCAACTTGGTGTTGGTGTTCACAGATCAGGGTGTTTAGCCAAGCAGAAACATCCGCCCATTTGTGACCCTATCCATGGCTGTATCCTGTTCTTGGTACATTGTTTTCTAGATGGTCAATTTCAGCCAATGTGTGTTTGATAATGGCTGAAACTGCCCTGTGTCTTCTACATGATGCATGTTTTTTTTGTTGGGTTGTTGATTTTTTGAAGTTTTCCCAGGTGGTTAGTGAGTCCAAGCAAAAAGGTGTTTGAAAATCCTGGGTTGAGGATATTTCCTCCATCCAGGTTTGAAATTCTGAGTTGGCTAAACTTTCTGGGCGTATTCTGCACCATCTGAGTGCTTGGGTACTTGGTTCCACCAGTTTGTAAGGCACCAAAAAAGCTGATGGTTGGAGAATTTGATTTTTGCAGTTTTAAATTTTTGAATTTGGTGACGGAAAATTATTGGTGCGAGTATTAGGTCTATCCTCAACATAGAGACAAGTGTACCATTATGTACATGTGGGCGTGTCATGTTTTGTAGCAGGGATTGCCTTTTTGGCAGTGGATCATATAGTCCCAGGGTGGTCTTTAGTACTCGAAGTTCCACTTGCCCTTGTGGTATTTCCATTGTGTATGGCCATCAGTCCATCTCTGGGTTAATCCGGCAGTTCATGTCTCCCATTATGAAAGTATTTGCTGGTAGATTTAGTTGTGTTAGGGCTGTGAGAAATTCTCTTCAGTAATGTGCACTGTTTGGGGTGTACACACTGGCTATTCTGTGCACTTTGGTGTGCCATGAGAAGGTTATGGCGAGTATGCGGCCATCCAGGAACAAATTTTTATTAACAAATTAAAAGTTTTGGTTCGCACATACTATCACCCCTTAGTGGAGAGACCAAAACAATATTGTTGGTAGGAGCATTTTTCCCATGCTTCCTCCTCTCCCTATGGACAGTGGGTTTCCTGCACCACCAGGATATCCACAGGTGGGTTTTGTAGGAAACTCAACTTCTTGGCCTGGGATGTTAAGGCCTTGAGTCCCGCTATGTTCAGCGTCCCTATCTCTACTGAGACGCCCAATGTGCCTCAGGAGCAGTTAGCAGGGCATCTCGGCCCTACTCTCTCACTCACGTTGCTCTCCACTGCACCTCTGTTGTGGAGAGCATAACCATGAGTAGGAGTTGGGGTGTATTCTGCCCCTTTCATTGCCGCAGTTTTTGCTCCTCTCTTGGCTTTGCTTGGTTTAAATATGTTATTGCGGTGCACTTGTGGGTTTTTATTGGTCACATTGTTTTCTTTGCGCATTCCATTGGAAATTTTCCTTCCAAATTGGGTTAAATTTTGCAATTTCTGGGGTGCACTCAACCCCAATTTTGCTGCATTCATTTCTGAATCAGTTCTGCCAGATTCAAACTGGTCAGATTGGGTGTATGGTTCTCTGCGGGATCTGATTGGTTCATGGACTTGAATTCCTTCATGTCTTCCTGGATCTGCTCCAGCGATATGGTTGATTCCACCGAGGCCTTTGCCTTAGCCCAGGCCAGCTTGCGATCTTGTTTGGCCATTTTTTGTTCTTTCAGGGAAAAAGGGTCAATTATTTTAATTTTCCCGTGTTATCCCCAGTTGAAGGCTTGTGTAGTATCTGTGATTTTGGCATACTCTGAGTCGTCTTCACCCATTTCCTCCTCACAGAATTCCATTACTCTCAGGACTTCTTTTATGGGGCAAGCATGAATCTTATGCCCAAAGGCCTGGCAGTGGTTGCAAATGGGGGGGATGCGCTTTCCACTGTTGCATGGAACAGCTGGGATTTTTCCCATCAATTTTGAAGGATGCGATGTGAGGGATTTTTGTAATATCCTCTACTTCATCATGGTTTGATGAAATTATTGCTATTGCCTTCCCCATGCTAAGGGTCAGCATCAGCTGGAATCATTGCATTTCAAATTGTTTAATTTCTTTGTAGGCTTCTAAGCCTTCTTGAAGATGTCTTTTAACTACTGTGCGCGCCAGTTTGGTCAGAAGATAGTCAGAAAATTATAAAAATGTCTTTGGATTCAGTCCAGTGGGTGCATTTGGTCAGGACCAATTGCTGTCCATCGAGAAGGTTGAGTACCAATCTGACCTTTGCTGCTCATTCACTTCTTCCGCGGGTTTGAACCTGAGATCTACCCAACCTCTGCGGATAGTATGGGTTGTTAAGTACACCGCATGCAGGAAAATTTTTTGTTGGGCTTCGCTGAACTTTTCCCACATTGTTGGTGTTTCTACGCCTAGGAAAACTCATATCCTGTGTTCCACCAATGACAGTGGTTGCAATTGGGATACTTCCAAATAGCTACAGTATTCTACCAAAAAATTGACTAAACCCAAGGGAGGCGCCACCTCAGGTTTTTATTTTTGCTGAAATTTTTATTTTGTACCAGTGCACTTGGTACCTTTGGGCGGTGCATGTCTGGGTCCGCTGCCCTTTACCGCGTTTGCCCAGCTCTTTACCTTATTATTCATACTTATCTCGCCTGGTGTTGATTATCAAATTACGCTGTTTGAATCGAATCATATTACTAAAAGAGATAGTAATTGGAAAGAAAAGCGATCCTAGGTATTCTTAAACCTACCAGTTTTCTATGGTTCAGAGGCCTTATTTTTTCAAGACTTAACCATCTAGATTGGTTCAGAGGTCCTTTTTTTGGACTTGACCAAATCATTAGGACATAACCAACTTAATGATTCAGCAGTCCTTCAGAACCCTTTTTTTGTTATTTTTTTCATTGATCCATCGTTTCAAATACTTAGCATGGACTTGATTTACTATTCTTCCATCCAAGAGATTCTTGATGGAGTAGGCATATGTCACTGTCTTGGTGATAATCTCAAATGGACCAAACCACAATGCATCCAGTTTTTTCTTCTCCCAAAACTATGCGTATCACATTAGGCAACCTTTTCACTATTTGGTATTCTGATAAAGCCAGTCATTTCTTATCATACATCATTTCAATCATATCCTTTTCTTCAATGTAATATCAGATGCTTGCAATTGCATTTCAATCAAATTATTCATTAATCAGTTCAGGTACTTCTTGGCACTCATCCCCAATGTTGGTTCCACCACAGAATATAAAATTGGCAGCTAAGCTGCCTTCCTTCCATATAGAAATTCAAACGGCGCTTTCTTGTCGCTGTATGATGACTGATATTGTAGGTAAACATTACTGAACTCAGGTACATTCCTCACGTGGAAGCTCTTCCTGCAACCAGCTTCCTCAGCGTCATGGCCAGCGTTCCATAAACTCATTCCACCAGTCCGTTCATCTCCAGCTGGTAGGGTACAGACATGACTCCTTGGATCCCCAGTATCTCATTTAACTGCAGGATCAAATGAGACCTGAAGTTTGTCCCATTGTTGCTCAGCAGGATCTGTGGGCATCCATGTCAGTATACTACTTGTTCCAGGATAAACTTCGCGGTACTAAGCATCTACTTTTGCCAGGGCCTTCATCTTGACCCATCTCATCTTATGATCAATCCTAACAAATATGTACATGACTCCCCCTGTGCTCATCGTCAATGGTCCCATCATGTCAATGGACACGTATACCAAGCAAATCCAGGGCGGACAAGTTGGTATCCAGTTGTTTTATTATGTGGGTTTTGCAGCTGAACACCATGCAACAAGCTAGATAATCCGTGACATCATAGTTAATTGACTCCCAATAGTAGTACTGGCAGACATGGTAAGTCATTTTTCTTAGGCCTTGATGCTTGACAACCTTATGGGCGGCTTGAACAATAGCTGCTCTTTCTGACAGCTTTGGGAATAGTAACCGCTTTCCATTAGTCATCTTAAAAGCTTGTCTATCCATGGTCTCGGTGCTTTCCATCACTTTTGATTTGCACCTTGGATTTATTGGGGCTCATTACTGATTTAACCATTGACCATTCTCTGGAATAACTCATCCGCCTGCTGGTATACTATCTGGACCATTTGTAACCACGATAAGCTATCCACATTCTGATGAGAAGCCCCCATTTTGTGGACAATCTCATAATCATAAGACTGTAACTTTATTGCCCATTGGGCCAGTCATCCTTCTCGTTCTCTCAGATTGTGAAGCCAATGCAACGAGGAGTGGTCTATTACCACCTTAGAGTGCGTTCTGTGGATGCTCACCCAAAACTGTTTGCAGGCGTTAATGATTGCAAGGCATGATGATCAGTTATGGTGTCATTCCTCTCAGAAGCTGAGAGTGTCTGGCTCACATACGCCACTAGATGTTTATCCCCAAGTTCATCTACTTGGCTCAATATGGCACTGATCGCCATCAATGAAGCATCATTTTGTACAATAAATTCTCAATAAAAATTCAGAAATTCAAAATTGGAGAATTTTTTAGATATTGGTGTAACTCATCAAAGGGTTTTTTGCACTACTTCACTCCATACGAATCTTTTCTTCAGATCATTCAATAGATGGAATAAGGATTTGGCAATTCTGGCAAAATCCCAAGTAAATCTTCTATAGTATCTGACCATTCCAAGGAAAACTTGGATATCTCAGACACTCTTCAGCACAGCCATTCGTTCTATGGCTTCGATCTTCTGGGCCTGCAGCTGAAGTCCACTAGAGTTTATCATGTATCCCAGTTATTCCAGATTTTTCTTGAAGAAGTGACACTTCCTCAGCTTAATATTCAGGTTGGCCATGGACAGTCTCTTGAACACTTTTTCCAAGTGGTGTAAATGGTCAGTAAACATCCTACTAAACACATTGATATTGTCCAAGATCACCAGGACGCATGACAACTTCAAGTCATTTAGTATAGCGTCCATGGCCCTCTGAAACGTTACAGGCACATTGCATAGACCCTAGAATCCTCGTCAGTTGATATAGCTCCTGCACGGTAATAAGTTCACATTTTTATCAGTCTCTTGGCAAATCGATTTGCCAATATCACAATATCAGATTCATTGCAGAGAAATACTTCGCTTCTCCCAATTGATCTAGTGCATAATCAATTCTTGATAGGGGATATTAATCTTTTTTTTGAAATCTTATTCAGCTTCCAGTAATTAAACACCACATGATTTGAGCCATATTTTTCTTCACAATAAAAATAAGACTCGCCCAGGGACTCAGGGATAGATCTAGAAGCCCATGCTTCACTAGTTTGCTGATTTCTTCTTCCACTACTGCTTCAGCCGACTTTGACTTTCAAATTGGCCTCATCCTGATCATCAGATTTTCCTCGATATTGACCTTGTGGATCGCACCTCTTGCACATTCCAAATCATGGTAGTCATGGGCAAATACTTCCTGATATTTTTCAAGCAATTTGAGCACCTCCTATTGCTGTCCTTCCATAAGATCAGCGAGTTGCTCTTAATAAATCAATATATTGATACTCTCAGTTACCCTGGCTGGCAATCTTATCTCATCAAGGGTCTAAAAATGTGAAATTTCCTCAGTTCAGCCATTGGGATTGGATGAACAAATGCGATGATTTGATTCTTCACAATCTTCATCAGTTTTTCACTTAAATTCTCCAGAAGAACTTGAATCCCTTCATGGCCCATCTTTATTCCAGGGGCCACCCATGGCTCTACTCTGAACTTCTTCCAGGGACTTCCAACCTCCCCATACAGCAGCTCTGGTATCTCTAATGTCAACCCTGTGTTGACTATCATCTATACCAGCGGTATGGTTTTCTCATCCTTGACCCGCAGTGGAGTTTCCCGATTCTCTAGGATTTCTGTTGGCATTTTTTATTGCTTCTGGCCTACTAGTTAAATTAAATTGGGACAATGCCATCATTGTATACCAAGTTGAAGAAGTTATTTCTCCTATTCAGTGGATCTTCCCCATCCTTCTGATAGACCAATGGTAACGTCTGAGCCAATATGATCAACGTATTATCCTTAAAGTTACATTCAACTCCATACTTTCATAGATATTTTGTTTAATCAGAATGTCATAGTTTTGGTTGGCCAAAACTATTGCTGGTGCAGATACCACTAAGGATCCAAACTGAAGTGGCAGAGCGCTATACGCTCCCCATGAGATGGTGGTATTTGCCCAGCTGTCCCATACTCCTTCTTGTGTTCCAAGTCAGAGAGATCTTGATACTCTTCACCAGCTTGGTTGAGACAATATTAATGGGCGCTCCACTGTCAACAATTGCCTTATCCGTACTAAATTTACTAGTATATTTATATGTACACTCAGAGTATTGTAAGATAGTGTTTACTGAGTGTATAGCGGCATTATTAGCCAAATTGAGGGTGTGAATGATTTGTGCCAATAAATCATGAAGCAATTCTTTTATTACGCTGAGGGGGATGTAAGGAGAGTATCTATAACTCTCCTGTTTCCAGAGTGGCAGTGTACGGTGCACAAGGCCAATGACAGGGAACTTGCCGTTAGTGCTAAAGTAATTAGAGCCCTGCAGAGGGTGCTGGAGCAATAACAGCTTAGACACAGAAGTCAAAGTTTTATAATAAAAGACCCACCAAAAGTGATATGGTGCACAAAGAAAAAGGGGTAAGCGACCCAGGTTGGGGAACCTGGGCGAACCAACTGTGCACTAGGAGATAGCTGCAAAGTATTTATGATGGCAAGGTTAATGGAGCGCGAGACCTCCTCGAAGAGTTTTCCCACAGGAGCGTTCAATTTATCATAAAATTTAAAACATAAAATGGGAAAAGGTTTATTCAGGAAGTCAACTAATAAGGAATGTTGTCAGGGAACACCTATTTAAACTCAGACGGGGGAATACGGGGTGTGCTGCAGTGGGCTAAGCACCAACCTACCAATAGGGCAACGCTGCCATCTGAATTAGTTGAATAAGCCAAAACTGACTTCACTCGAGTGATTAATTGAAGTTGGATTTGACCCAAACGCGTTGTTTTGTAAATGGAACAGGTTTCAAAACCCCAATACTTGATGAACCAAATGAAATTGTCCATGTTAATTTGGTAGACCATCCATTTTAAAGCCTGGACCAACGTAAGGGGCTGGGCACTTGGCACCCCACTAGTACCAACCTGGGCATATTTTCGCCCATACTCAGCGTTGGTCTAGGGTATGCTTCAGGTCTGGGAGGCCCTGTAATTTCACCTTCTGGGCCTCCAGGCGACCAGACTTATCCGTGGAGTTAGTCCTCACTATGATGTTATGGGACCATGACATTACCCTCTCCTCTCAACGGGACTCAACCCCAACCAGGGGCTTGCGCAAGGGAAAAGTTCTTGTAGGCAGGGGCCAACCTCATGGCGGCAATGGTCAGTTTGGGTTGATATCCAGCAGCCAGGGAGAAACGCTCATGGAAGGCTTCAATCAGATCTTGGACATGCACACAGTCGCGTGCTGGAACCCAACTGTTCTCTGCAGCATCAAAGCCCTTCCAGGATACCAGGTACCCCAGTCTTCTTTTAACGCGGCGGGAGGCAACTATTTCTTCCACCTCCCACTCTGGCGCTCATACAAGATAGGCCTCAGGAGTCTCTTGTGGGGACCCTCAAACAACATCATTTTGCTCTCATGAAACGCTGAGAAAATCTAAAATGAAGGGGGAAGATCTAGCTGGTATGAGGCATGGCCCACATTTCTAGCAACGCGGTAAGGCCGATCCTCTTTGGTCTTAGCTTCATGCAGGCTTTATAGAGATGTTACAAGCATCAAGCATCACGAGATACCCTTCTTTGCACACAGGAATCACTTGGCGCTTCCCATCAGCGTTCTCTTTATATACTCGCATTGCCACCTCCAAGCTTGTGGAAACCCTCTGGTGGATCTTCTTGATTGTCTTGGCCAAGTCCACCTTCGCTTCAACCTTAGACCCACAGCTGGGCTCCATGTTAAAGGCGGGGTTAAAGCCATGGCTGGCGAAAAATGGGGAACAACTGATCGAGGAAAGCAAGGTATTGTTGTAGCTAAACTGGGCCATGGGGAGGTGAGGAACCCAATCAGAATGATCTGCAGCGGTGTAACACCGCAGAAACTGTTCCAAACACTGGTTTACTCGTTCAATCTGCCCATCTGATTGGGGATGATAGGCAGTTGAACGGCAAGGGCGAATCTGAAGAGTCTTACACAACTCTTCCCAAAAAACGGAGGTAAACTGAGGGCCCCAGTCGCTGATAATTTTTTGAGGAACCCCATGAATTGCAAACACATGGGTGACGAAAAGCCTAGCCATCTCAGCTGCAGTTATAGTAGTTCTGCAAGTAATAAATTGGGCAAACTTTGTGAACTGGTCCACCACAACCATGAAGGCATCATAACCATCTGAGGCTGGTGGTTCCACAATAAAATCAACCTAGAGGGAAGTCCAGGGCCCTTCAGCTTTTGGACTGGTACCAACAACTCCACTAAAGGTAGACGATTGGGTTTCATCTGGTTGCAGACCAGGCACTCCTTACAATACAGCCCCACCTGAGCAGGCAAGCCCTTCCAATTGTAGGTGCGATGTATCAACTCCAAAGTCTTTGCTTTCCCAGGATGACCAATGGTGATCCCATCATGATGGTCCCGGATGATCTCCAGGTGCAGTGGTCCAGCAGTTACCCAGAGGCACCCCTGAAACCACACCATCTCATCCTTTACGTGATAACAGCTGGATAGGTCCTCTTGATTTAAAGCGCTCTTAGCAAGTACCATAGTATATTTGCCTGAAAGAGGCTGAGAAAGAACAACCTTTCTGAACATACCATATTCCTCCGCGTTTTCCAGAGGTGCAAGTGCTAGACCGTTGGCCAGGGGAGAGGAGAGATGTTACAAATATTTCTCTGGAGGAATCATCACCTGTGTTGTGGACTTCTACCTACTTTGTATCAGGCTAAAGAAGGTTTGCAACTCAAAGCATCTGCCAAACTGTTCTCCTTGCCCTTGGTGAACTCGTATAAAAAGGCAAACTGGACAAGGGTCTCATACCAACGGGTCTGCCGTGGGTTTAGGACAAAAGGAGCGCGGTAGTACAGCAAGGCACGGTGGTCTGTACGTACCTGGAAAGGTTGGGATGAACCATGCAAGTGGTGACGCCAATAAGTCAGCGCCTCCACCACTGCCAGTAATTCCTTATCATAAACGGCGTAATTCAACTCTAGCAAAGACAGTTTCCTAGAAAAATATCCCACCAGATGCTCTATCCCAGCTTCGCCTACTTGTAACAGGGCGGCCACTATGGCGTAATTGGAGGCATCGGTGGTTACAATGAACTCCTTTGAAAGGTCGACATGGCGAAGAACAGTCATGGACAACAGGGTGCGATTTCACTGCTTGGAAAGCATCCTCCAAAGTGGAGGATCCACTGAAGCACCTTGGCACCACTAGCCTTGTATAAGGGAGCCGCCACCTCAGACAGATTGGGAGTGAACTTCTTGAGGAACGTTCACGTCCCCAAAATGCTCCTTAATTCCTTAACCAAGGTGGGGGTAGGCCACTCATGAATCGCCTTCTCCTTGTCTGGAGTCATCATGTGTCCTTGGTCAAACATGACGTTGCCCAGAAAAGTGACCTGAGACTTACAAACTCACACTTGCTTACTTTTCGATGTAAGCCTGGCTGCCTTTAACCTTTCCACAACTTTCCAAAGATGTACTGCATGGGACTCATGGTCAGGGAAAACACCAGAATGTCGTCCATGTAGGCAACCGCGCATACCCCTAAAAAGTCCCCCAACACTGCACCAATGCGGCGTTGAAAGATAGCTGGGGCATTCTTAAGCCCAAAGGGCATGAACTGCAACTGGAAGATCCCTTTTCTGGTATGGAATGCAGTTAACCACTATTATCCTTTTTTACTCCGGATCTGATTGAACGCATTGAGGCAATCCAGCTTGGAGAAGACCTTCACCTTCTCCACATAGCGTGCAATCTGTGAATCCAAAGGGATGGGATGGAGGTCTGGTACAGTAACGTCACTGAGGTTCCCATAGTCTATGCAGGGACGTAGAGTACCATCAGCCTTCTCAACAAAGAGAAGCGGGGAGCAAACAGGGAGGTACGCTGAAAAATGGCCCCTTTGGCTAACTGATCCTTTACCCACACATCCAACGCCTCTTCTTCCAGCACAGTCAAGAGGTAAATGGGGGAATATATACGCACTAGATCCATAGTGAGCTTAAAGTCACAATCAAATTCTGAGTGCTCAGGAAGTGTGTTAGCGGATGCTGCATCAAAAGAAGATTCCAACCCCTCCAAACAGGACGGTAAGGAAACTTCTACAGAGGGCTTCAGCAAAGGGGCAAGATTACAAAAGAGAATATTGGGCCAATGAGGTAGTTTGCCCGGGGCTTTATCTTCTGATAAAGTAACAATCAAATTTGTGACCATTGGACAAAGACAAGGATAGAGCGTTTTCTTTCAAGTTGGTCCTGACGTCAAACTTTCTCCACCACTCTACACCCAAAATAATGGGAAACAAGAGGTTCCTGATAGCTTGAAAATGGTCGGACAGAAGATAGGCTCCCACCTGGTAATCCTTTACCCACATGACGTTCAGTGTAGAGATACCTTGAGAAGCCGCACCTATCACCATACCACCTGGTGAATAACTCAACTCAAGGTAGTCAGCAAGGTCTTGGTCAATAAAGTTATCTGTGGCCCCAGTATTCACTAAAATAGTTATGCTGATCTTGCTCAATGGGGATGTGAGGGTAGTGGTCAAGAGGAAGTATCCATAGTGGGATTTATAAAAAGCAGACAACACCCCTACCTTCCCTGAAAAATCTTCCTCTGGCGTGAGCAAGCCTTCAGGGTATGCGTTGGAATCATAGAAGGGATAGATAGTGGCCACTCTAACTACTGAGACCACATATCCTACCACACCTTCTGCAGGTGCATATACATGATTATATTTTAGATGAAGTTACTTCTCTACTTCCTGAGTTCCCCAGATCATGGTAGAGGTCAAACGTGGGTTCTCAGGGGTAATCTGATATACTAGAATGGGGTCCTCACCCAGGCCATATGCGCTAATAAACGATTTAGAGGTAGAGACCAGGTTTTCATTATAAAGTGCGTTTTTAGATGTGAACGACCCTATCCCTTAAACCACAACGGAATGGCTGATGTTATCCAAGGCCAACACTCCCAGGCCCATCTGCACTGATTCCGCCAGCATTGTCTGAAACCGCGGGCTAAGTAAAACTCGTTTCTTTAAATTGAAAGTGACAAATTTGGTGGAAAGTTGGGGAGTCACGACTTTCAGACCTTGAAGCATCCATATACACCAGGTATGAGCATTGAGGGTGGATATTTTCCAGTCAGAGGCAACCACAATAACGCCGAGTTGCTCCAACTGTTGGGAAAAATAGGAAACTGTGGTGCGGCTAACAACAACTGACTCCAACAGCTGGCACTCATGGTTTCCACTTCAGAAAAGTTTTACATGGAAAAAGTTTGTGCACATAGAGTTAAGTGGTTGGTCGACTAATGTAAGGAGAGTGCCTAAAACTCTCCTGCACCCAACATGGCAGTACACGGTGCATAAAAGCAAATTCCAGGGTATAGCCATTAGTGCTAAAGCAATTAGAGCCCAGCAGAGAGTGCTGGAGCAATAAAAACTTAGGCATAAAAGTGTGAATTTTTATAATGAAAGACCCACCAATAGTGACGTGGTGCATAAAGCAAAAGGGGTAAGCGACCCAGGTTGGAGGGAACCTGGGTAAGCAACGGTGCACTAGGGGATAGCTGCAAATTATTTGTGATGGCAAGGTAAATGTAGAGTGAGACCTCCTCAAAGAGGTTTGCGCACAGGAGCATTCGAAATATCATAGAATTAAAACATAAAATGGAAAAGGTTTATTCAGGAAGTCGACCAACAAGGAATTCTGGTTGGGGAACATCTATTTAAACTCAGATGGGGGAATACGGGGTGTGCTGCAGTGGTCCCAAGAACTGACTACCAATAGGGCAACGCTGCCATCTGAATTAGTTGAATAAGATGAAACTGACTTCACTTGAGTGATTGATTAAAGTTGACTTTTGACCCAAACACGTTGTTTTGTAAATGAAATGGAATTCAAAACCCCGTTTCTTGATGAACCAAATGAAAGTGTCCATGTTAATTTGGTAGACCATCCGTTTTAACGCCTGGACCAACGTAAGGGGCTGGGCACTTGGCACCCCACTAGTACCAACCTGGGCATATTTTTCCCATAACCAGCGTGGTCTAGGGTATGCTTCAGGTCTGGGAGGCCCTGTAAGTTCACCTTCTGGGCCTCCTGGCGCCCAGTCTTATCCTTGGGGTTAGTCCCCACTATGATGTCATGGGACCATGACAGGGGATTGACAGGTTTGCCTCATCTAATCAAACTTCAACTAATGCATTGGGATTATATACAGCTCAAATATTATCCACAAGTTGTTGGACATATGGCCAGGCAACTTCCTTGATTATCTCAGGGTTAATCTTCTTCTCCCCAGATCTTGTTACCGCGTTCATGTTCAAATTGACCACTTGATACAGTTGATCCTGTACGTCTTCATCCATGAACAAATCACTAATGTCAATTTCCTTGTTCATAATATTGGGAGGAACAGTCTTCTCCACAGCTCTAGACTGTTCCCCATCTAGGCTGCAGGCCCTTTTCCCTACTCCTTTGCAGTTGCAGACTTGTTCGCTTGGACCACGTTGATTTTATCCTTGGTCTTCTTGCAATTTACAGCAAATGTCCCTTTCCTCCGCATTGATAACAGTTTTTCCCTTTCTTATTAATCGTCTGAAGTCTTTGGGCTTATCCCCTGGAACAGTCAGTTGTTCATCTCTTTATCACCCTTTTTCCTCTTTGTGGGATTTAAATATCATACTGAGTTGGATTTAAAACCTGTTTGGGGCCTCAAAGGTTGCTCCCACAATTTTCAAATTGTTTACCATCTGAGAAGTAGTAATTTCTGTCATGAACATGGAAGACATCATTTGGTGCAAATCGCAGTAGGGCCAAAGGGCAGCTTATAATACAATTATGGCATCAAAGTCATCCAGTACCTTCACTCCAACCAGGATTTGTGCTTCCTGGTAGAAACGATCAGAAAAGCTTGCTAAATATTCATCTTTATGAAATTGGATGCCAATAAACTCTTGTTTGCACTTCAAAATATGCGTCAGGCTTCTGAATTCCTTCATAATGGCTGCTTTAGCCTCCACATATGACCACCTGTCCCCCTCCAGGTGGGGCAACACTATGTTTTGGAAATTAGTGTCTAGGCAATTCATCACTGTTAATGCCTTTTGACGATTGCCATATCTAAACATAGTCATATCAAACAATCAGAAAAATGCTGGAGCATTATCCCAAAGGAAAGTTGGCAATTTTGGTGTCGCCTTGAATTCCTCCGAGGTTTCTCTAGCCATATCTCTAGGTTTGGCTACTCAGCTCAATTGGGGAGTGATTTTAGTATCATCTCTAAAATAGCAGCAAAAGCAGGCGACATGTTTCTTGGGGTATTTGACTTCCCAATTTCTGTATGAGGAGTTCTTTCTTCAGCATCAATTGCCACATATGGCTCACAATCACATTTGTGAGTTTTTAACTCCTCAACATGTTTAATCAGCCGCTTGATATCAGCGCTGAAAGCTCTCAAATGAACGTGATCCACATCATGCTCCATTTTCAGAAATAATACTTCTTAAATTAAGTTCCCTTCTTTCTTTAATGACGTTACTTTTCCAAGTAACTCATTCCCAAAACTTGTGACATTATATATCACTTCCTCCATCTTGATGACTCTTTCTTCCAAGGCTACAAATTCTTGATGATCCACGGAGTTTAGGGCATTCTGAATAACTGTTGCTAACTCTGTCCATAGTTTCCTTAATTCATCTTTATATGACATCCTTCTAAGTTCTTCTACTCAACTACACCCCTGTAGTGAGCACAACTTTGTAAAAATTTATAGGTCTGATTATTTTTGGCCAATAACACCTATAAACTTATTACTTGCACAGGTTTGGGTTTTATGCAATTCATTTGCGTAGTATAGTATTTTTTAATAATTTAATATTAGTATGACGACTAGTATCCATAGTTGAATGGAAGTATCAAATCTTGCCCCAACGCTCGTCCAGTATTTCCTCTCAAAATACTTGTGATGTCTTGAAATAGGGATTTGTTCCCTCATACCTTCTAACTTGATCTTCTCTTAGATTCCCGTTTATAATTTCTCTTGTTTGACACACAGTCAGCAGCAATCCCCAATTTGACGCCACTTCTTTTCTGGATCCCCGCTCAGATCCTTAAACTTTTCCTTAAAGAGTCTACCAATTATTGTACAAAGCAATAATATCCCTAGAAAGAATAGAACAAATGGATGCTGATAGAATTTACTAACCTAAGTCTTAATTAAAAGTGATTGGTATATATGGTAAATACTTTATTACTAGATACTGTATAATGTATTCTTTATTAGTGAATTCTAGGGAATTTATAGTGGGGGGTTTGGAGCCCAACACTTGGTTGACACCTCCTCAACGAAACAGCAGCCGTTGCCATTGAATCACCCATCCTCATCTCAGCAGTGATGATCTTCCCCATCCTGACTAGGATTTTGTCATTAATATCCTTGAGACCTAAAACTAAAAAGTCAGAAAACGTGTCCCTAACGTTTTCTTTTCAATCCAAGTGAACAAACCATATTTGGTAAGCAACCTGCTTAGGTAATGGAACTTGTTACCCATTAAGGCAGGTCGCAAACCAATTGATTGATTTGATAGTTGCAGGTGGCATCACTCACCTCACAACTTACTCCTTACATTCCCAATTGGTCGGTGATGAAACCTGAGTTATCCCAAAAGGTACACCTGATAGTTAATCAACTATCAGATGCCTTATTTTATTAGAATTCTACCTGAAAAGATCTTAAACATTCATCTGGACGATCCCTGACTGATCTGACCAGGTGAATAAAAAATTCCCAAACATAGTTACCCCATAATCAGGGTCAACCAGATTCCAATTCACCTCGCATTAGGGAATTACACCTGCGATCCCAGGTAATTTAGCCATCTGGGAATATGGGCAAAAAATTCCAACAAGGGCTTTGAACTTCTTTATCCATGGAATTATTATAGAATTACCTGTATTTGATGGCTGCAATTCTTTCATAGTAGTGGTGGACCATTTTACAAAGTTCGCCCACTTTATTCCCTGCAGAACCACAGTACAGCGGCTGAGATGGCTAGGCTCTATGTCACTCATGTGTTTGCTCTTAATGGGGTCCCCAAGAAATAATTAGCGATTGTGGAACCCAGTTTACCTCTGTTTTTTGGGAAGAATTGTGTAAGACTCTTCAGATTTGCCCCTGTCATTAAATTGCCTATCACACCCCAATCAGATGAGCAGACTGAAGAGTGAACCAGTGCCTAGAACAGTTACTGCGGTGTTACACTGCCACATATCATTCAAATTGGGTTTCAAATCTCCCCATGGCCCAATTAAGCTATAAAAATGCCCATAATGCATCAATTGGGGTTCTTTTTTTTCGCCAACTGTAGCTTCAACCCCATCTTCAACATGGAGCTCAGCTGTGGATCCAAGGTGGATGCAGTAGTGGACTTTTCGAAGACAATCAAGAAAGTATATCAAGGGGTTTACACCAGTTTGGATGTGGCCAAACAAGCTTATAAGGAGAACACTGATGATAAGAGATGAGCTGGTCCAGCGTATAAGGAATGAGATCTCTTGATGTGGGATGCTAAAAACATCACAAATTAAGCAACCATGCAAAAAACTGGCACCAAAGAGAAATGGGCCTTACCACGTTGTCAGAAAGGTGGACCACGCCTCATACCAGTTGGATCTCCACCCTCATTTTGAATCTTTTCAGTCTTCCATGAAAGTAAGCTTATGTTGTTTGAGGGCCCCCACCAAAGACTACAAAGGCTTATCTCGTGGATGGGGCACCAGAGTGGGAAGTGGAGGAGATTTTAGTCTCCCGTCAGTTATGAAGAAGACTTGAGTATCTTGTATCCTGGAAGGGATTTGATGCAGCGGAGAACAGTTAGGTCCCAGCGCATGACTACGCAATGTAATGATTGGGTTGAACTGATCAACACATATCAACTTGAGATCAGAAATCCAAATTTCAAGTCAAAATGCTATTTTGGGTTTTGCAGTTCATGCAGGCTTGGCGCTGGGCTGGCCAGTCTCAAGCTATTCTTTATGCTCTTAGGGGTGTAAAGAATAGTTAGGTGGTGTCTCCCTGGAAGGGCGACCTTTTAAGGTCATGCCGCATGATTCTGAACTCATTCAGAACTCTTTCTCATTTCCCACCCTCACGTGGGTCTCTCTGTGGCCTCAGGGCCACACCTGCCTTTTCTTACCCAGTATCATGTGGCGAACCTAATTTATATCCTTAAAAAAGTTGTGATTTGGCAGTGAACTGATTCGCTTAATACTTCTGGTTTTTTTATGTGTCATAAGTAATGTCCAATATTACTGGGATTAATTTGTCAGCATGTTTATTTTAGTAAATAAATTCAACAAGGTATATTTTAAGGCTGAAATCCTTTCTTACCTGTGTCATCTTTTCTAGATTTCGAATTTTCCTAAATCCAAGGTTAAATTAGTGAGTACACGGAGCCAAAACTCTTAACTCAAGGGAACCTCATATCATGAAATCATTTGGTGCTGATTTTGGATCCGTTGATCCTAAGGCAACATGGAAGTCAAAAACTGGAACGTTTTTGATCATTATATCATTCTGAACTCTTTGTTCTTTTAGCACGCCACCAGATTCAAGTTTGGTCTGAAATTAGTGGTCGCTTCAGGTCCCAGTTGTTGAGTAACTAGCAACGAGGAAGCTGGTGACTGATGGCCAACCCTGGACTTGAAGCAATCTTCAGTCTGAAATTCTGGTGGGGCTTCCTCTCATCAGGGATCTGGTTGGCACCGAGGGACCTGGCCCAGCAGGGCCCCTAACCTACGGTCATCCCACCCTGTGGGGGATAACCGCCCAGCCATGCATTGAGCGAGTTTCCCCTCTCCAGGTTGACTGGCTTTAGCAGACTGGTTCTGGCTCCATTTTATCTCGAAAGCCCTCATAGTTTTTGCCTCTGGCTATAGGGCACTCTCTTGTGGGGGTCTCCTTTTTAGTTTAAGTGGTGGTGATGTAACGATTAGTTGAACTGATCATTAAATTTTAACCTGATATTAGGTTTTCTGTATCTTAAGTCAAAACGCTAAGTTTGGGTTTTTCAGTTCATGCAGGCTTGGCACTGGGCTGTGCCCCTCCCACACTATTCTTTATGCCCCTAAGAGCATAAAGAATATCTTGGGAGGGGCTCCCCAGAAGGGAGGCCTTTTAAGGGTGGGCCTTCATCATTCTGAACTCAGTTTAGAATTCTTTCTCATTTCCCACACTTGTGCGGGTCTCTCTAGTGGCCTCAGGGCCTCTCTTGCCTTTTCTTACTCAGTATCCTGCGGGGAACCTAGTTTATATCCTTGCCAAAAAGTTGGGACTTGGCGGCGAACTGATCTGCTGAATACTATGGTTTATTCTTGTGTCATTTGTGGTGCTCAATGTTATTAAGATTGAATTCATCAGTGTGTTTATTTTGTTAACAAATAAAATAAGTTTTTTTTGGGGCTAAAATTCTATCTTACCTATGTCATCTTTTCTTATTGTAAATTTACCTAAATCCGAAGTTAAATTAGTGAGTATGTAGAGTCAAAACTCTTAACTTGAGGTAATCTCATATCAGGCAACCATTCGCGCTAATTTTAGAACCTTTGATACTAAGGCAAGATGGCGGTCAAAAACTGGTACATTTTCGATCATTACACGCCAATGCCCAAGATCTAATTGAAGAATTCCACAAGCGTTTCCCTGAGGCTGCAAGATCCAAGTCCAATAAAGCCATCTCTGCCATGAAGTTGGTCCCTGACCACAAGAACTTTTCCATGGCAAATTCCTCAGGAGGGTGGTGGAGCCAAAAAGGAAGAGAGTGTGATGAATGGGTTCTTTTCACATCACCATAAACCAATTTGACAGGAGGGTCCAGGCAAGGGCCCACAAACAGGAGAGGGCAGCGGTAAATAGATACCATTTGTCGGCTTGATGAATGGTTGTTGTTAAACCATGGGAAAATTGTAAGGACAATATTGACGCTTAGGAGGATTGTCTGTACACCGGAGACGGCGTACAGAGGGGCGGCAGTCTTGTTAAAACCAGAGGTATAGGCCATTTTCCGTTCAAATTCCAGAGTACCTTCACAAATATCAGATAATGACTTTAAAATTCTAAAATTTATTTTCAATTTTTGAAGTTTTTATTGCATATATTGAAAGACAAAGTTGTCCTAAACACCTTCTTATGTTATTATTTATGTTAGGAAGTGGAGGATAAGGGGGAATTTGTTCCCGCAGAGTCCACAGGCGGTGGGCTATCTGTGGGCTTATTCAAAGAACCTCAGCCCACGGTATTTCTGTCTAGGCCCATTCTAGACCATTTGTTATGTACCCCAGGTGTTACAGAAAATTTTCCGCATTCAATTTCATTTATTGGGGACAAACAAGAGCTTGGCATTTTTGTGTCAACCTTATTGCAAACTTTTAAATAAAATTCATTAAAAGTTTTCTGACAACTTCTGATTTGCTCAGCCACTACTCCTCTAAACTCTCAATACTTCCATTTTTTGTGTAATCCAGCTTGGCAGCTCAAGATTCGTCAAGCTGCCCATTGCCATGGTTCTTGATGTTACCATTTTTAGCATAATTCATCTTGGAAGCCCCTGATTTGCAGGGCTGCCCTTTGTTGTTGTCCTCATCGTTTCTCATTTCAGTGGATTTTGGGTTGGCAGCCTTTAATCAGCCCAATCGTCATTTACACTGCCTTTTCACCTCTACTCAGAGGTCTAGTCAATTTGTTGGCATCTTATTCGTTAGAATGCCATTTTTGAGGGTTATTGCCCTCAAACACTACAATTTTAGTATCATTACCAATATTATTAAGAGCTCTGATCACCACCTTAGGGGGATCAGGGCTATGGATGGTCAGGCAGCACCTTGACCAGCACATCACCCCCTCAGGGGAGAGCCCCTGAGCCCCCAGTGTTCCAAGACCTGCTGTGTAAAGTTGATACAAATGTCAGGATATTTAATTGAGGTCTTCATATCCCTATAGGGGAATATGGAGGCTTTGTGGCAATCTGGCAAAGCCTTGATCATCACAGAGAGGGTAATGTCATGCTTACATGACTCCATTGAGGGAACCAACTGCTAAGTTAAGGCTAAACGTCAGGAGTCAAATAAGGTCAAGCTGAAGGACTTCCATGACTTAAAGCATACCTTGGAACAATGATGGGTGCAGGACAGATATGCCCAGGTTGGTCCAGGGGAAGGGCATGATGCCCAGCCCTGCATTACAGCAGGGGCACTAAAATGCACTTTTATCTTCATAATAATGACAGTTCAGTTTGGTTACTCAGGGAATGGGGGTTCAAAACCTGTTTAATTTTTATAACTACAAATTGGGTCAGTTCAGCCTGCAATCAATAACTAGAGCTCATTTGATCTCAAGTTATAGTACCCTAGCCAATGGTAGGTTGCGCCAAAAAGTTCATTTAGGCTTGGCACCATTTTCTCCAATTGATGCCTCACCTCCCCTTGTTTAAGTATGGTTCTTGATACCAACTTTTCCCCATTGGTAACTTCTTTATTAAATAAAGTCCCGTTAGTTTACGTTTTATAATATGTTAACTTGGGCGGACCTGTGCATGGACCTCTTTGGGGACGTCTCTAACAATGTCAGCTGTTTTATTTGCACAAAAATAACTACCACATCTAAAGCGCCACTGGTCTGCCCTTGTACACTCCAGAATGAGGCACCCAAGCACTCCAGCCCAGATCTCCACTTGGATATGGACTCCCCTTTGGGGTCCACCCAAGGTTTTTTGTTTGTTTTCTATAAAATTAATATATGATGTTGTACACCCTTGCCCTGTGTTACTTTAGCTCCAGCACCCTCTGCGGGGCTATGCTCACCATCCTACTTTTGACTGGTTCCCTGGCAGTGTGGCTGTGCACCTTGCACCACCTCTCTGGGAATGAAATAGTTACAGACACTCTCCTGACACAAAGATATAGTTAATAGTAAAAGCATACTAAGATATAATTATAGTTAAATTATAATAAATATAAAAGTAAAATGTATAAAGCTGTTCAATTAATAAAAAAGAACAGTTATTTTACTTTTTTAACCTTTTTCTCATGTTTTTAATATTAGGCAGCATATTCTTAATGAAATATATATTTAAAGCGTAGCCAACTTATACATATAAACAAAAAGTGGTTGTTCTGACGTGAAAATCATATAGACTAATACTACTAGTAAAAATCTATAAATTTGAGCATTGCAAAGGTTAAAAATGACTTATATCATTAACATGAACATTATTATAAGTAGTATTTTTTATATAAGACTTTATAATTTCTGTCTTACTTATGTCAATTATTATTCTATAGTATACATTTACTTAAATAGAAAAAATGTAAATTAAGGTTGTATCATATGCCCTACTAAAGCCTTTTTTAAAAATCTTTATTTTCTCTTTAGAACTTTAATTTCTATCACTCTTAAGCTAGTAATGCTGTAAAAATTATCAACATATTGTGACTATACTAATTCATGTGCACATAACACTTCTAAATTTTTCTATCATAAAAGGTTCAGCTTGTACTATAACCTATAATCCTGTCACCAATCTAATCCTTATACAATTATAGAATGGGAAGAGATTTTTTAGATTTGTTTTTCAACTAATTCATGAATTATACTAGAAAGTTACATATAAATCAAAGTACTTTTCTTTCTCGTTGCAAACACTTTTGAAACCCAATCAATTCAAGACTAAATCTAGTTTGATAATCTCATAGAGGGGATTAGTCTGCGCCCATGTCTGGGAGCAGTTGGGCAAGCAATGCAAGAGGAGCAGGCGGAAGGCCCGCGGCCTCTAACGTTCAAAAACGCCCCAGAGAATCCAGCAGAATAGAAAAAAATCTAAAAAAACCGGCGGTCACAATTTCCCCGGAGATACTCATGTGTCAAGCATGATGCAACCAGTACATCAACATGCCACATTCCCAGCCACTTTCATCAGTGGAATTCAGAGTCCGTGTGTATCTGGACATCCAAAAATGGCCCTATGAGAAAAATTTTGTGAAGATGTACACAAAATTTTCCTGACCGCGGTGTACATTGCACCTTACTCCATGTCGCACGGTTGGCTGGACCTAGGTTTTGAAAGCAAAATAGCAGCAGATGAGGCTGCAGCGGTGCGCATAGTGGTCAACCTCCCCGAAGGGCAACAGGTCATCAAAACTAAATGCACCAGATGGACAAAATCAAACCAAATTTTCCTCACGTTTGACTTTTTGCCTACTATGGTAAAACGTGACATTTTGGTGCAACACCTGAAAGATAATCTCGCCATATATGGCGAAATACAATCTTTTGAAATGCAATGTTTCACGCCGATGCCACACCTGTGCACCGGCAAAGCCATCGCAGTTCTGACCCCAACTGAGGAGATCATGAAGGACCTAACCCAGATCCCGCACTCCACCTTTATTGACATCACAGGGCACACCACCCACCCATTCCGGGTAACTGTGGACAGCGCGCCCCCTATTTGCACCCACTGTGACACATTTGGCCATAAGGCGCATGCATGCCCCATCAAAGAGGGTGTCACATTCCAAAAGCACCCCTCGGTGGCCATGGCCAGCGGAGAGCGCACTATGAACCAACTGCAAGCACCAAGGAGGCTTTCCGTGGGGAGCACAAGGATGCTACCTATTGGTAAAGCCCATCTCCCTGCAGGAGCGGAAGAAGGCCAAGCAGGCCCATAGGACCACGGCCAAGGAAGCGGCCAAGGCCACCACCACCATCCCACACTCACAACGCCAGGAGGACATGGAGACCTTCGCGGCGGAAGCAACTTGGGAATCCATCACCTAATCAGATTGGGAGGCCCATGCCGAATGGGCCACTCAATCCAAGGATCTGATAGGAGATTTGATCTCACCCAATCGCTGCACCCAAGCCCTGGTCAAAACTGACTTGGGACCTATCCCAAACAAAATTTTTTTTTTGCCCCACTCAACGGTGCACCAAACTTATCCGCACCGCAAAAAAAATTCGTCCGACATCGGGAAAACAAAAAGCGAAGGCCAAAGCCAATGCAACTCTTTCCGCAAAAATTAATAAAAACCCCGATAGCGTTGCTGCTAATACCCGCGCTGCTGTGAAAGCCCGTGGGGACCTGGAAGAGGCTGGTGGGCCCGTGGGCCCACCCCCTCACACCTAAGGTGCGATGGGGGAAACCTTCACTCTAGGGATGCTGAATATCCCCGGACTCAAGGCCTCCCCATCCCAGACTAGGAAACTGAGTTTTTACAAAACAATTTACCCGTGGATATCCTGGCCATCCAGGAGTCCCACTGTCCACGAGGTTCCGAGGAAGCTTGGAAAACAATGCTCCTACCATCCCTATCCTTTTGGTCAAAGCACTGTGGGGTGCTAATTTGGAAAAACAGTTTTTTCAAATTTACATCTTTAGAAACATTCCTAAATGGCCGAGTGCTCGTTGTCACCTTCTCATGGGCCAATGTTGCACACACAATTGTCAACATTTACACCCCAAACAGTGCACATGAGTGTTGTGAATTTTTCTCATTGGTCAAATCCATCCTGCTACCCCCCAATTCTTTCCTAATTGGCGACATGAACTGTTGGCTAACCTCACCAATGGACCGGTGGCTGCCCTCACCCCACGGCCCACAGGGTCATTTAGAACTATGTGTTCTAAAAGCCACCCTTGGGCTAATGGATGCACTGCCACGACATGCCCCACTGCTCGAAAACATGATGCGTCCCCACATCCACAACGGCCAATTAAGGTTCATGACATGCATCAACCTTATTCTAACGCAGGCGAAATTCCAACCCCACATCTCCCACTTCAAAACAATGAAAATGGAATTCTCCAACCACTGACTGGTCTTGATAACATACCACTTACCCGTCACAGTTGCAAAGGACCACATTGGTGCAAAATCCGCCCCCCAGAGCTCGCGTCACCAGGATTTTCCATGTGGGTGGAAGAGGCAACTTTGGCAAAATTGTTTGTTGCACCGTTTTGTGCAGACCCCATTTCCACATGGGCAACTTTCAAAGAAGACACCATCCGCCACTATCGCCATCTCTCATCCAGACGCTCACGAGCCACATCAGCGGTTATATCATGTGCGCTAGCAGAATTGGCCCACTTGGAGTCCAACATTCCAGCCTCAGGATATAGCCCTTCATGGGGCCAGAAGTGGGTGGAGGCAGCCGCCCACCTCAACGCACTTGGAGGCAACACAAACATCGGGTTTGTGTCCAATACAGGGCCACACACATCACTAAAGGTGACAAGTGCATCGCATACTTCTTCAAAAAAATTTTGCACCACGCCAGAGCGTGGCCTGCACACAGGTGCGAAAATCAGATAATTCTATTGTGTACATACTGGCTGAAGTGGCAATCAAAACGCAAAGATATTACTCTGAGTTATACCGAGCCAAACCAATTCAGCAAGCCAAAATGGCGGAATTTCTCAACTGAGCACATATCCGCACCATTTTCTGATACCTGGAAATAATGAATTTAATTACTCTGAACGAATTATGGACTACCATTCGCAGTGCGCCAAACTGAAAATGCCCAGGCCCAGATGGCATTCCATATGAGTTCTACAAAAAATATTTTAAATATATATCCCCATTGCTGCTAGCCTCACTTAACCAAAGCCTGTTGGAAACGCGCCTCCTACCAGGAGGACATGAGGCCTTTATGGTCACACTCTTCAAGAAAGGGGATAGGCTAGACTTAGCCAACTGGCGCCCCATTTCTCTAACAAACACAGACACCAAAATTTTAACCAAAATTATGGCTAACCGTTTAGGGACTGTAGCATCTGCCACCATCTCCCCAGAACAATTTGGTTTCATCCCCAGAAGGTCGATTTGGGATAACGTGCACTCTGTGGCTAATGTGTGTCAGTCCACAGCCTCTGGGGCACTTGTATTCTTGGACCAACAAAAGGCCTATGATAGAGTAAACTGGGAATACCTTAGGGCCTGCCTCCAACAATTCCGCCTACCTCCCCGCTTCATTAACTGGGTGATGCTGCTCACGGAATCTGCAACAATGGCAGTGCGTGGCCCAGGTTTCCTAACGGAAGTAGTCCGTCCTCAAAGGGGCCTGCGACAAGGGGACCCCCTCAGCCCACTCTTATACAACTTCAGCCTTGACCCACTACTGCGAAATGTGAATTCCCAACTCACTGGGGTCCATGTGCCAGGCCAAACCCCAGTCAAGATGATGGCATTTGCAGATGATTGCGTGGTGGGGGTGTCTAATAACAAAGATGCACGCGCGCTTGAAGCCCTCATCCAGGAATATTCCCGGGTAAGCAACGCGGCACTGAACGCCTCCAAAACTGAAATCATCCTCCTTGGTCAGTTTCAGAACTGCTGGACCCCAGCAATTAGTTCCCAACCTGGCCCATCTGCTCGCCCATGTCCACGCCTTACTAACTCAACACACACCGCTCCACTGGTGCTCCCCTTCATGCCACGTCCTACCATAGGACCGGTACACCATCTGGGCGTGTGGTTGGAGGCAGGTGGATATGCGTCAGCAGTAATGGAGTGCCATATACTGGACAACGTGACGAAGCGAATCACCTCTCTCAGAGCTCACCCTACTACCCTTACTGGCAGGGTTGTTCTTGCCAACTCTATGCTCCTATCCAAAGTCTGGTTCGGAGCCCACGCCATCCCCTTCTCCCCAAGCTTCTTCAAATCCCTGTATGCTTTGCTACAAGGTTGGCTTTGGTCAGGCCGCCCTCCACCAGTACAGCTAGAGGTCATGTTTGGCCCTCATCATCATGGTGGCATGGGCCTACTTGACTTCAAAGCCCATGCCGCCAAGATCCTGGGCACCTGGATTGCGGCCGTCACTGCTCATACACTCCCATCCCAACACTGGTCCCGCGCGGCCCGCTCCAACTTCTCCCGAGCCTTGGGCCTCAACAATCCATCAAACCCCCACTCCCTGATGAAATACCTCGCATCACACACATCGGCCACAGGTCCTCACGGGACCAAAACCCACTACAAACGAATCCTACTCTCCATGCGAAGCGCAGAGTGGAGAATTCATATTAGTGGACATATAACCTGAAGAGGCCGCCCCTCTCCTCAGTTCACACAAGAGGTATAGGGGCTACCCATCCACGATGGCGTGATCCCCATTCGACCCCAAGTCCTATCCAGGGTGGACTACCTGGACATGATGGACATCCCTTATTCCACTGAGACCCAAAAGACTATCTGGAAATACGCACACCATCCTCTGTTGCAGCCAAAAATCCGCTCCTATGTGTGGCACTGCCTGAGGCGGGTGTATCATACAGCTGAGCGCTCTAATGCTTTTCACTCATCCTGTGTCGTGTGTGGCCAGTATGGAACGCTGTTTCACCGCCTGGAGAAGTGCCCCACCTCTAAAGTAATTTGGCGCGAAGTCCAACGTCTGCTAGGCCAGGATCAAACGCATCCCTTCAGTCTGTCAAGAGATATGTTTGCTTCATCAATGGCCTCCCCTCTCCCACCCTCCCTCCATGCTCTGGTGGTTGCAATCGCCATGTGGACTATCCACACGATTGTCTTGGATGCCATCGCTGGATCCATCCCCACCCTCCCTGAAGCTGTCCACAGATTCTGGTCTCATTTGGTGGATCACTTTCAAGTGTGGATATTTGGATATCTCCCACCGCATCACTGACAGCTGGTCTCCTCCTGGTTCCTGTCTGGTTCATCAAATCAGACCCCTTCCTCCACACATGCGCAATAGTGGCTACGTCCCCTACACACGTTCCCTCCCCCTTCCCATAAGTGGCGTTCCCGCTGGCAACAAGAGATAGCATCGCTTCTCTGGGGTGCCTCCCCTGGTACTAAGTTTTGTTTCGTCTGAGTCATATTCAGAAGTGTCCGTCCCATGGTCAGCCTTCCCCGCAATAAATTTAATTTAAATACATATAAATCAAAATTTGGCCATATGTATCTCTTACCTATAGATTAATGATCAAAAATTCAACCATTTTTGTACAATTCGTTATTTGATGATAGACTAAGTCACAGCAATTAAATGAATGAAGTTTCATGTCAAAATAAAGCCCAGATAGTTGGATATATACTTAGAACCTATACATGACTCACAGCCACAAAATTCCAGCAAAAAATAAAGACTTAAAGTTACCACTAGATATAAATTCACATGTATAGTTTTTTGTTAGAGTTGGAAAAAATATTATGTTTAACTATGGTATAACTATATGGATATAACAGATAACACCCTAGCATAGTATTAAGATGTTTCTCAAAGTATTTATATAATAAATGCGAAAATAAAGCATAAAAATTGACTATCTAAAGTAAAAGTTGCTATTATTATTGATTTCATCATTACAAATAAATGCTATTAATGCTTTAATTATTAATTTTTCTATTTTATTTAAATTTATAATTCTATACATATAATTGAGGCCGCAGATAATTTAAGTCCATATATTTTCCCTTGAGTTGGTATACTATCAGCAGATAAGCCAAGGCTGGTAAAATCTAATATGTTTTATCTTCCAAGTTATGATAATTGAAACAAAAGTTGATAAAACTTGCGTTAGAGGGTTGTGCATGTGTGTTTTTATAACAGGTGGGATTGCCAGCTTACAAAAAAAAGTAATTTTTTTACTTTATAGCCTGATGATGCTCTCAAGCTCATAATTAATTTGCTATCTTTTGTAATAATTTATTAAACTTAAATTAATAATATTATTTTTATGTTTGAAACTAATATGCAAATGCGCTGGTTTTTTCTTTCTCGTAACAATCACTTTAGTTACTACAATTCAATTCAAACAGCAAATTTGGATAATCACACACAGGAAAGATGGGCGATTTTATTAACAAAAATAATACAACATGGGTGAGCGTCGCGGCAAGCAGTGCGCTTAATGGTGCAATTAAGGGCAAGAAACGCCCTGGAGGGGGACCAGGAACCCAAGCCATAAAAAAATCGTAAACTCAGACACCATCTGGGTTTATGGTATTTACTGTAAAGCATGCGCAATACATGTACATTCAATTCAACCAACCTTTGTCAAAGGTGGAACATGGGATCAGACTCTTCCTTGGGGATGAGTCATTGACCCTGTGGGAGAAAACATGTGAGGCACAGCCCTCATTTTTCCCTCACGCAGTGTACATAGCCACCAACAACATGGACTGCGGCTGGATCAATATTGGTTTTGAAACAGCTGATGAAGCCGATGCCACAGCAAAAATATGCGTGGAAATTGCCCTCCCTGAGGGCAAAAACATTGTGCGCACCGCGCGCACCAGATGGAACAAAGCAAAAACTTTGTTCATCTCCTTTGACTCTCTCCCCACCAACCTTCCTCATAAGGTAATTAAGGAGGAGCTCCACAAAGGTCTTGTGGCCTATGGAAAAATCCAACAACTCGAATTACAGCAATTTTGCTTAATGCCCAACCTGTGCACAGGCAAAGCTATCACTGTAATCAACCCCTTCCCAGAAGTGGAAGAGGATTTATCCAGAATTCCCCACACAGCAGATTTTACTTTGCAGATGGGGGCCAGTCAGCTGCATTCCAAGTTACACTGGAACACGCACCACCCATTTGCAACCTCTGTGGCTCACTGAGCCACAGGGAACATGCATGCCCTGTAAAAGAGGGCTTAATGGAAAATGATTTTTGTGAAGAAGCTATGGACGAAGATAGTAAAACTTTTCCAAAATAACTGATGGCCACCACCCATTCCGCTGGGGTGAAGATGGACTATACTCCATCGTGGACCCAGTTACAAGTAAACAGCGTAAAGCAGCACAAAAAGCCTGCAAGAGAGAAGCAGCTGAAGTGGCAGCACACGCAGAATCCACCATTAACCATGGACAAATATAGGAGGATATTTCAGATATTCACTGAACCAACCAATTAGAACAATATGCCCAGGTCGAAAATTTTCACAGTAACCAGACTGAGCCACAAAGCGTCATCAGTCATGCACATACTGAGGAACAATGCAACCACAATTTGGGTGAAAATGCGGTGCACAATGCAACAAAGTTGAGCCTCAAAAATATAAAATCCAATCAATAACCCGCATCAAATCAACATGAGACCTGTGCAGGAAAAGTTGATGCAAATGCAAAAAACCGCAATTCCCTTGAATCATTGGGTCAGATCAAGGGAATCAACAATGGCAGTGAAAGAGTTGGAGTACAGATGCGGAGCATGGCCAAAATGAGCCATGGTGGGATAGGACCAGAGGGTCCTCCCAACCGCTCCTGAGGCGCCACGGGCACCTCAGTGTCAATAGGGACGTTAAATATCGCAGGATCCAGGGCTCATACGTCCCAAGCCAAAAAGCTGGCATTCCTGCGAAAACCTCTTATAGACATCTTGACCATCCAAGAAACCCACTGCCTACAAGGGGAAGAAGAATCCTGGTCAACCAGGGTCTCACCATCACAATCAGTATGGACGTATCACTGTGGGGTGATAGTTTAAAACAACAAAAAAATTTAAAATTATAAATTCATCATCACAATAGCACAGTTGAGTCCTGGTAGCAACAATCACATGCTAAGATGAAATAAATTCATTAGAATGTATCTAAGCACCATGCACTGCAACTGAGAGAAAAAAATTTAGAAAATCTCTACCCTCACCCTCCCACCAGACATCATCATGTTAGGCGATTTCAACTGCTGGGATAACCCCAATACAGATTGATGGCCTAATCCCAGGGGATACCCACCTGGACACATTGAATATCGCACAATGTGGCATCTCTTGGCTTACAGGATGCTCTTCCTCCCAATTCACCAATCCTTCCCCATATGACAAGACCCAACATATGTGAGGGACTGCTCATATCAATGAGTCGTATTGACCACATCCTCATCCCACAATCCCACCACTCAAGAATCTCTAAATTTACAACAAAAAAGATCAATTTTTCTGATCACCAATTAGTTTCGGTGCAGTTAGTGCCAACCCAATCCCACACACAGGTGTCGCCTTGGAGAAAGCTTCACCCAGAAAATATAAGATTACCTGAGATATCTGACTGGGTTGAAAACATGGCTACAGACCCAGAATTCACAGCCCACATTCACTTCGGATCCCATCAGAACATGGGAAAATTTCAAAAAAGACTTAATCAACAAAACCCGACATATTGCATCATGCAAGTACACCATGGACACAGCCACAACCAAGCGTACCTTGGCAGAACTAGACCACCTGGAAATAAATACTCCTAGATCTGGCTATAGCCCTAATTGGGGACGCAAATGGGCAGAAATTTCAGCCTGACTTAAAAATCTCATCTTTGAACACCAACACAGAATCAAAGTATTGAACAAAGGTAAGTTCATAAAGGAAGGCAAAACCTGTTTGACATACTTATTCCACCAATTCCACTCTCGCAGAAACCAGCTCATGTGCACACAGGTCCGCAAGACCAATGGCACCGTGGCAACTGACCATGAGGAGATCAAAGCGGAAGTACACCACTATTACACCAAATTATATCGTGATATGCCAACAGATCCACAAAAAATTAAAGAATTTATTCAAAATGCCAAGATACAAAGTACACGACCAAATTACAATATACTATCCCTTATCACACGGGAGGAGCTTTGGGAAACAATTCGCGGTACACCACGTAGGAAATGCCCAGGGCCTGATGGGATACCCTACGAATTTTACAAAAAATATTTTCAACAAATCGCCCCCCTCCTATTGGCGTCAATGAACCAGAGTTTATTGGAAACACGCCTATTACCAGGAGGCCATGAATCTTACGTTATAACCTTGTATAAAAAGGATGACAATTTGGACCTGGCCAACTAGCGCCCAATTGCTTTCTCCAACACTGACACAAAAATTCTAACAAAAATTCTAGCAGCTAGATTAGGCGCAATTGTATCTGACGTCCTATCACCCAACCAGTTTGGGTTTATACCAGGGCGTTCAATCTGGAACAACATACACCCTGTTGCAAACATTTGCCAATCCAAAGCAACTGGTGCCCTGGTCTTCTTGGATCAGGAAAAGACGTAAGACCGTGTTAGCTGGCCATACCTAAAAGAATGTCTACATGCCTTCAAACTCCCACCAGATTCATAAAATGGGCGATGCTCCTAACAGAATCTGCAACCATGGCTGTATGCGGCCCTGGATTCCTAACAAACAATATCAAACCACACAAAGGGCTCAAACAAGGGGATCCCCTCAGCCCACTGCTATACAATTTCAGCTTTGACCCGCTCCTCCGAGTAACTGACTCACGTCTCATGGGGATAACCGCACAAGGACAACCAACAGTCAAGATACTGGCCTTTGCAGATGACTGCGTAGCAGGTATAGCAAACAATGAAGATGCCTGACAGCTGGAACAAACTCTAGAGGAATACTCCAAGGTGAGCAATGCATCGCTCAACAAAAGGAAGACAGAAATCATCCTCTTAGGCAAATACACAAACAATTGAGCCACAACATCAGAACCTCACACCAACACTCGAAGAAAAAACCCAATTATTTTACCCTTTGCAACACCTCCCACCACCACTCCTGTCCAACACCTTGGAATCTGGCTAGAATCAGGGGGATATGCTAATGAGACAATGGAAACTAACCTGTTACAACGGGTATCCAAACGTGTCGCCTCTCTCAAGGGAAGAACCTCAGGATTAACAGGACGAGTTACAGTTGCTAACTCGCTCATCCTCCCAATACTGTGGTACCAGGCCCATGCGATAGCCTTCTCACCTACCTTTATAACCTCAATTCGCGCGCTTATCCAGGGCTGGCTGTGGCCTGGATCTCACCCTCCTATACGGATGGAAACACTATTTGGCCCACGCTCAAGCGGAGGCATGGGACTAATAGATTTTGAGAGCCATGCCAATCACATCCTAGGTACCTCGATAAAGGAAATCCTTGCTCCAGACCTCCCGCAACAACATTGGTCCAGAGCAGCAAGGACTAACTTTGCACAGGCGCTCAAAATAACCAACCCACATAGTCCATTTAGACTACTTTCATACCTTGCCAAGCACCCTACTGCAACGGGTCCGCATGGAACCTACCCTCATTTCAAACATATCCTCCAAACTATCCGCCGTATGGGATGGACCATAGAGAACATGGGCACTATACAGGGAAGGGGACGACCCAGCCCCCAATTCAAATTAAGAAACCCAGAAAACCACCCCCAGAGGGATATGCTCGCAACAACCCCAAGCATAGCTAGGATAGAATACCTAGATATGCTGGACATTCCCTATGATTTAACCACACAGAAAGCAATGTGGAAAATGACACACCACCCACTCCTACAACCAAGGATAAGAGCAAACGCCTGGCGCTGTTTGAGTAGGACCTATAGGACGGCGGACCGCTCCAATTCCCTCCACGCAACCTGTGCAGTATGTGGAGGGGAGGGATCCCTACATCACCGCCTAGAAATATGCCCCCCAACCAAAGCTATATGGCAGGAAGTCGCACGCCTGCTCAAGGTTCAAAACGAACAGGAATTCTCGATATCAAAGAGTATCTTCATGCTCCAGATTGAGTCACCAATCCCATCTACCCTCCGCTCCCTAATAATACCCATTGCAATGTGGACAATACACACAATTGCATTAGATGCATTCAAGGGCACGGTCCCAACCATTCATGGGATTATTAACAGATTCCATGTCCACTTACTAGAGCACTTCCAAGCCTGGCTCTATGGATATATAAGACCAAGACAAAAAGCGCTCATAGAATCATGGTTCCCACTCTGGTTCCTCCACACAGACCCTTTCCTTCACACCTGCTCCATAGCAGGGGAAACCCCTCAGAGTAGTGCACCAACCCCCATACCTGGCAGTTCCGCTGGCAACAGAGGTAACTTGAGTACCCTGGGGTGCCCAATTTTTATATTTCTTAGTTATTCTCTTAGTTTCACATATATTCAGTAATGTCTGTCCCCTGGTCAGCTTACCTTGGTTAAATAAAAAAGGATACATTTGACCTGGAGAAAGCTAATCGCAAATTGCCACATTCAAGTATGACATCTTATTTCTGTATGACGGTGGCCGTGATCAACATCAACTGCCTGTTGTATCCCTACATGGTGCAGGAGGACAAGGCTTTAAGGTGTGTTTAAATGATACTCTTAAAACAAGTAGGTTTATAAGCAAATTTCTCCCATTGCGTTTTTCATAGTTTTCATTCAGATGGATGATGGTACGTTGCAGCCTTGCGTCAACTATGGGCGTTTGAATATCACCGCTCATGACCCCTATCCTCTCCCTCTCGAGTAGAAAGTTATCCAGGTGATTTCAAAGACATAGGTGTTTTCAAAGCTAGACCTCATGAGCGCGTATAGTCAGATCTGGGAGGCAGAATTTCAAGAGTGGCTTACAGTGATTCAGACCATAAAGTGCATATTCCAGTACTACATGATGTTATTAAGCCTTGAGAACGCCCCGTCTACGTTCCAGTAAATGGTCAATAGATTTCCTCTGTGACCTCAGGTTCACCTGTGCGGTGGTGTATATTGATATTATCCTCATGCACTCCCCACCCCTGAGCAGCGTAGAAGTACCTGGAGGCGGTGTTGGCTGTGTTGCACAAGGAAGAACTTTCCATAAATCCCTCCAAATGTGAGTTTTTTGGGTAGGTTACCTTTCTGGGTAACCTGGTCCTGAAGGATGGTTATGCCATTCCCGCAGCAAGCTCAAGGAAATTCTCGAGTGGACAACTCCCACAGCCCAGAAGCAGTTGTGGAGCTTCCTGGGTATAGTTATCTTTTTGAAGAAATTATCACCTCCCTTTTATAACTGGCCATACTGCTGCTTCCCCTGAAAGGGAAGACTGTTTCATTCTTATGGACAGAGGATTGCCAATGGGCGTTTGACTCCATAAAGGATGTGTTATTGGCGCCTCCCATTATCAAACATGCAGACCCAACCAGGATTTTTATCATAGAATGCAACGCCTCATCCGCCACCATAAGGGCAGCTCAGTTGTAAGTGCATGATAGTTTGGAACATCCAGTCGCTTATTTTGACCAACTTTGCTTCATATGAACAACCCTGTTCTAATTATGATAAGGAATTTGCTGCCGTGGCGTGGTCTCTTACCCACTGGCTTTACCTTCTTCAGGGCATGAAACATGAGGTGACTGTGCGGATGGAGTATCAGTCCCTTATGTATTTTTGGAAACTGAAGAAGCTGGCGCACCTCAAGCCAAGACATATTGCAACCTATGCAGCTTTAACTTTAAATACAAATTTTAAAAGAGGTTTTGAATTTCCTCCCAATATGTTGAGTCAAAGTCCTTCATTGAGTCCAGTGTAGGCGGATTAGCAGGAGTTAACCATAGTAATTCCTCTGGCCCAGATTTTAGCTATTGATCCTCCCAAAATTTTGGTGGAAGATTGGGTCCCAGATGTGCCATTTATTTCTTGGGTATCAGTGGGCCAAATGGCTTGCTGGGAGGGCTGAAGCTGTTGAATCAGCTGGTACTTCCGATGCATAAGTGGACTCATTATTTTTAGTGGAGGATATTCTTCAGTTTAGACTAAGAAGTAGTTATGCCCCACACATCCACAACTAAGGCACCCAGGCTCACCATGCTTCCGGCGTTTGGCCACCTAGGGTATAAGAGATGCCTCGATTTGGTAAAATGGACGTACAACTGGCCAGGTATCTCCAAGGATATTATGGCGTAAATCACTATTTTGTGATGTGTGCGCAGACTAAATTAGATAAATCGGTTAAAAATGGTCTTCTCCATCCCCTGCAGCAGGCGGAGGTCCGTGGAACTCAGTGTCCATCAATTTTATCTTTGAGTTTCCAGCTCAAATGGGTTCACCAAATTATGGTTGTCATGGACCACTTTATCAGTTTTCACTCTATATCCCTTGTTCATCAGCTATCACTTTCAAGGAGACATCCCGACTCTTTGTGAGAAATGTGTTTTCAATGTTCAGCTTGCCTCAGGAGGTTGTGAGCGACCGTGGGCTGCAGTTTATGGCTCATTTCTAGACCAAATTTCTGGCTATCTTGAAGACTAAGACATGCCACTCAAATGCATAGTATCCTCAGTCTGACGGTCAAATAGAGCGGATAGACAGGATCTTGAACATTACCTTTTCTGCTATGCCTCTGCTGCAAAGGACACCTGTGTATATGATCTTCCATTGCTCAATTTGTATATAATAGCGGCACTCATGTATCTACCAAATTCTAACCATATGAGGCCACGCTGGGGTATAATCCCTCATTTTCCATTGGCCCATGCCTTCACCCAGAAGTTCTGGCTGCAGTGGACCATGCGAAGCACAGTCAGAGCACCCGATCCCTGTTCTTGGAGCACCTGACCAAGGCTATTGGAGATTACAAATGCTTTGCTGACTGGAAGCATCTCCTGCCCATGAAATTGCGGTGGTGTCCTCCATCATGTTAAATATGCAACACCTGCATATGAAGGTGTCCTCCTAGAACTTTGCGAGCAAGCACTTCAGGTCCTATGTGGTGGAACGGATTTGGAATTGACGCGTTTTGGTTGACGCTTCCAGACCACTGGAAACAGCACCCCAATTTCCATGTTTCTCATTCATCCTCATTTAAGGTAAGGACCCAAATTTGGCAGAGCCAATCATGGTTAAAGGATTAAAGGAGGCTGAGGTCAAGACAATTTTGGCCTCCCAAAAATCCCGCCATTATGTCAAGTATCTCATGACCTGGATGGGTTCCTGTTATATTAGAACAGTTGGGTCAGCACCTGTGACTGTTCCCATTGTATAGATGTTAGAGGCCTTTCACGCCCTGCACCCTTGACGCTCCCCATCCTCCCCTGCAGATTGTCACGCTCTTGTCTATTAGGTAGGTGAAAGCCCATAAGAACGTCACTCTTGTTCAGGTCCTTAATGGTGGTTCTCCCCTTGTTCAAAATGGAAGGGTAATGTAAGTTCAGGGGATCACCCCTGCACCTCAACCATGTGGAATTTCTATTCCGTGCAAAAAAGGTGGTAAAGAAGACATCTGGACATCTTGTGTCCCATTTCTATCTGTCCCAAGTAATGGATAAGAGGTAGCTGAAGGTCTACCTCTCTTAGTTCCCCCTTTCCCCCTATCTCACCACTCAAGAGTTGTGCAGCAAATTGGGGGTTTGTTTTGAGGTGTCAGCAGTAAATGGCCACAGCCAGCAGGGATGTGATAGACATTCCTCTCCTTTGGTAATTGTAGTCCAAATGAGGGGTCTGCTACTAAGAACAATTTGAGGTTCAGCATAATTGAGTCATCTGGGGTAGTTTTGGGTTCAAAACCCGCTATTGTGTGACCAATCAACTGGAAAAGGCGGTCCCAACCTTAGCAGGTTTGAGCGTACTAAATCTATTCAGTTTTTAATGGGACCTCCCCTATGTGGCTTGGCCATGGTTGCATCCAGTTGCCTGCCAAATGAAGCGTCGCTGATCCACCAAGCAGAATCACACCAGGACGAAAAACTAGTGGCAAATTTGACCAAAAGTCAGCTGGCCAGAAGAAGGTAGATTCAACATCATTAAATTTTGAAAAATTTGCACCGCTGGAAGCAAATAGGCTCATGCTACCCTCAGTTCAAACAAAATTATAAATATTTATTAATTTCCAGCACCTACGACAACTGTTCCCCACATGTTTAGTTGTCAGTCAATTTTCTATTGTAGTTTTAATAAACAATTTCCTATGCAGAATTTTTCCAGTTTAATTTACACTTCCTTCTACCAGCTGCGCCAATAGGTGCCATCTTCCAAGTCTAAGAAATATCTGGGCCATAATGGGCATAATTACAACGGTGCTACCCTCTCTCTTCAAATGATGATACCACTTAGTGGCCTCTTGGGGTTGTCCCCAATTGTGGACATCGTCTGACGTCAATATGTGAAATTTCTTTGGAGATATTTTATACATAATGTGAGAAAGTTTTACAACTATCCTCACACTCAGAAACCCATGCCACCAGAGCAGATTCTGGGCTCCCAGTGGGTCAAAAAGAACCAACAGTGGCGGAATCTGTGGCTGCATCTGCATCCACCACATGGGTACTACACTGAATGGTAGTAATGGTGATTATCAGTCGCCACCCCTCAATCCTTTCTCTTCCCATCAGATATCAGGTCATATGGATGACTATGCTTCCAGCATTTTGGTTTACATTCTGGGAGTTTACTAACCATGATTGACAAGAAATCTCAATTTTATTAGACAGCTTTGTGACGCCTGCCACCAGCAAATCAGCTCCTGTAGCTGGTACATGATTACCCATTACAACCCCATTTGCTTCTCTCAAATGTTGTAAATGAAGATTTTCTTTATAAAATTAAGCCTGAATTTGATTGGCTAACTTTTCCAGCCTCCCAAGTCTGATCACCAGTACTGCTTCCATCCTCACAAGGGTTTCTCAGTCTACCATATACACCTTCAACTTGCCATTTATTTTGCCGCTGCCCCCATCAATGTTTCCTTCTGCCAAGTTCTTCATGAGGCTGTGGAGCCACTCTTCAACTGAATACACTGGCCAAATTTCCCAACTGAAATTTCTGAGAAAGCCTGAATGAAATTGAAGGACTTTTGTTTGCTGCAGGCTGCGCATGCACCCATGCCGCCAATATGGCATTGTCAAACTCAACTACCAAAAAGGACTTTAGATTCAATCTTTCACTTTAAAATGGAACTTATCAAACATGCTGAGTTCTAGCTCGCTCAGTACTTTGAGGCAATATATATCACAAGCTTTCATTATGACGTAATCTGTTAGTTTTCCACCTTCACCCCATGCCGCTGATGCCTCACTCCCTTTTTGTCAGCTCCCTCATGTGCCCTTAAGTCCATGTTAGACGGAGATACCTCTGGCCCCCTTTTTCATCTGATATGGCTGCTTAGGCTAACTGCTGAGGCGCCATATTGGGAGCTCTTTATTTTTGCTTTTATTTGTCTCCACGCGCAAATGAAAACGTTTGAGTCCCCCATCTTGGGTTGGCATCCAATAGTTACAAAAAAAGAGTTTTGTCTAAATCCTGCGACTTTCATAATCAGCCTAAATTGTAAGAGTTTTAAGCAAACAATTTTTAGTGACAATGATTCTTTTACTTTAGTACACTGTTTTTACTAGCCTATAAATAGAATTTTAGTAAATAAAACTATAATGTAGATTAAATTTGATCAAAAGCCATCATATGCATTCAGTATTTAACTGTATCTTAAACTTTAGTATAAGAAAAGTTTTATTGGAATTCACTATTAATATAGGAGTTTTTATATTTATTAAGAGGAGACCCATATATTTTTAAAGTGGATTTTAAGAAAGCATACAACATAAATCTTCTAAAATTTTAAATAACTAGTATTTGTTAATTTATGCGCATGTATCAAGAGAATGAATTTTAAATTTATTGCGGGGAAGGCTGACCATGGGACGGACACTTCTGAATATGACTCAGGAAAGACAAACTTAGTACCAGGGGAGGCACCCCAGAGAAGCGATGCTATCTCTTGTTGCCAGCGTGTGTGTGTGCCACTGTATGGGGAGGGGGTGTGTGTGTGTGTGTGTGTGTGTGTGTGTGTGTGTGTGTGTGTGTGTGTGTGTGTGTGTGTGTGTGTGTGTGTGTGTGTGTGTGTGCAGGGAACGTGTGAAAGGGCCATAGCCACTATTGAGCACGTGTGGAGGAAGGGGTCTGATTTGATGAACCAGACTGGGAACCAGGAGGAGACCAGCTGTCGGCGACGCGGTGGGAGGTATCCAAACATCCACACTTTTAAGTGGTCCACCAAATGAGACCAGAATCTGTGGACAGCTTCTGGGAGGGTGGGGATGGAGCCAGCGATGGCATCCAAGACAATCGTGTGGATAGTCCAAATGGCGATTGCAACCACCAGAGCACAGAGGGAGGGTGGAAGGGGGAGGTCATTGATGAAGCAAACATATCTCTTGACAGACTGAAGGGATGCGTTTGATCCTGGCCTAGCAGACGTTGAACTTCGCGCCATATCACTTTAAAGATGGGGCACTTCTCCAGGCGGTTGAACAGCGTTCCATAATGGCCACACACGACACAGGATGAGTGTAAAGCGTTAGAGCGCTCAGCTGTACGATACACCCGCCTCAGGCAGTGCCACACATGGGAGCGGACTTGAGGCTGCAACAGAGGATGGTGTGCGTATTTCCAGATAGTCTTTTGGGTCTCAGTGGAATAAGGGATGTCCATCATGTCCAGGTAGTCCACCCAGGATAGGACTTGGGGTCGAATGGGGATCACGCCATCATGGATGGGTAGCCCTGTACCTCTTGTGTGAACTGAGGAGAGGGGCGGCCTTTTCAGGTTGTAAGTCCACTAATACAAATTCTCCACTCTGCGCTTCGCATGGAGAGTAGGATTCGTTTGTAGTGGGTTTTAGTCCCGTGAGGACCTGTGGCCAATGTGTGTGATGCGAGGTATTTCATCAGGGTGGGGTTTGATGGATTGTTGAGGCCCAAGGCTCAGGAGAAGTTGGAGCAGGCTGCGCGGGACCAGTGTTAGGATGGGAGTGTAGGAGCGGTGACAGCCGCGATCCAGGTGCCCAGGATTTTGGCAGCATGGGCTTTGAAGTCAAGCAGGCCCATGCCACCTTGATGATGAGGGCCAAACATGACCTCTAGCCGTACTGGTGGAGGGCGGCCTGACCAAAGCTATCCTTGCAGCAAAGCATACAGGGATTTGAAGAAGCTTGGGGAGAAGGGGATGGCGTGGGCTCCGAACCAGACTTTGGATAGGAGCATAGAGTTAGCAAAAACAACCCTGCCAGTGAGGGTAGTAGGATGGGCTCTAAGAGGCGATTCGCTTCGTCACGTTGTCCAGTATACGGCACTCCATTACTGCTGACACATATCCGCCTGCCTCCATCCACATGCCCAGATGGCGCAACAGTCCTATGGTAGGACGTGGCATGAAGGGGAGCACCAGTGGAGCGGTGTGTGTTGAGTTAGTAAGGCGTGGACATGGGCGAGCAGATGGGCCAGGTTGGGAACTAATTGCTGGGGTCCAGCAGTTCTGAAACTGACCAAGGAGGATGATTTCAGTTTTGGAGGCGTTCAGTGCCGCGTTGCTTACCCGGGAATATTCCTGGATGAGGGCTTCAAGCGCGCGTGCATCTTTGTTATTAGACACCCCCACCACGCAATCATCTGCAAATGCCATCATCTTGACTGGGGTTTGGCCTGGCACATGGACCCCAGTGAGTTGGGCCATTCACATTTCGCAGTAGTGGGTCAAGGCTGAAGTTGTATAAGAGTGGGCTGAGGGGGTCCCCTTGTCGCAAGCCCCTTTGAGGGCGGACTACTTCCATTAGGAAGCCTGGGCCACGCACTGCCATTGTTGCAGATTCCATGAGCAGCATTACCCAGTTTATGAAGCGGGGGGGTAGGCGGAATTGATGGAGGCAGGCCCTTAGGTATTCCCAGTTTACTCTATCATAGGCCTTTTGTTGGTCCAAGAATACAAGTGCCCCAGAGGCTGTGGGCTGACATGCATTAGCCATGGAGTGCACGTTATCCCAAATCGACCTTCTGGGGATGAAACCAAATTGTTCTGGGAGATGGTGGCAGATGCTACAGTCCCTAAACGGTTA
>JAKSZP010016421.1:0-45032 GCA_022478985.1 Massospora cicadina | reverse complement strand
TACCCCAACAAATTTTTCCATACCATAAGCTTTTGGATGTAGTAGGTCATCTTCCTCAGACTACTGGGGGAAATCATTATGTCTTGGTGAAATTGACCATTTCACCAAATGGATTGAAGCTGTGGCTCTTCCTGCTGAAACCTATAAAGCCACAGCCACGTTCCTTCATAAACATATATTTTTTCGCCATGGTTGTCCTAGGTCCTATTGTCATGGCTTAATGATGACATCATAATGGGGAAAAACACTAAGGACAAAGCTGCATGTCAGTAGGCCAAGAAGGTGAAGATGACAGGGCTCTTTGACCTCTAACATTTCTTGGGTCACAGCTGGGTGAAGGAGAGGTATGCCCAGGGTGGTCCTAGGGATGTAAGAGAAGTTCAGACCTGTATAACAGCAAGTGCAATAAAGAGATCCAGCTTTACAACTAAAAGTAACGGTTTGCTTCTGTTCTTTGGTAAACGGGGTCAAAAAACCCGTTCAGTTTTCGAAACTTCCAGCTTGGGTCAGCCTCTCCTACAATCAATAACCCAAGTTCAGTCAATTACAAAGTATTTCATACTTCCTGATGGAAGCATGCGCTTATTTATCCACCTTGACTTAGAATCACTTCCATCATTTGATTTTTCCCCCAAACTCCCTTAAATTTGTTTTTTGAGACCAATCTCTCTCATTGGTTGACTTCCCTCATAAAAAACCCCTACTAGCATACTTTTTCTATATGTAGTCTTATATGAACCTGTGCGTGGACCTCTTTGAGGAGGTCTCACGCAACATTAGCTCTTTAATTTTAACAACTGTAAATCTCTCCGCTCATGCACCGTTGGGCTGTCCAGGTTCCCTCCAACCTGTGCCTCCTATACACTCCCACGCAGAGCACTGCTTAGATAGGAACACCATCTTTGGGTACCATCCCACCTTGTTGTTAGTTTAACTTTGGTTCTTCCCTCTATTGCTAACTACCCTTGACCTAAGTTATTACAGTTCAAGCACACTCTGTAGAGCTCTAATAACTTTATTACTAATGACTAGTTCCCTGGCGTTGGCCCTGTGCACCATGCACTACCACGCTGGGAATAAGAGAGTTATAGACACACTCCTTATACCTACTCTGTGAAAATGGGAAAATTTTTACCTCCAGAGTGGTAAAGATCCTCACTATCTCTATGGGAACACAACAGCTTTCCTCGGCTCCCTATAGCCCTTTGAAAAAAGGCAGTGTGGAAAGAGCCAATGGAAGCCTGGTCTCTATTTTATGAAAAATGGCCACTTCTGACCCCCTTCACTGGGATCTTTACTTACCCAGTGCTCACATGGCTTTCTGTATCATCTATCACCGGATCCTCAAAATGTTTCTAGTTTAAGTAATGTATGTTCAAGAACCCAGGGTGCCTGCGTTACTAGCAAAAGAATCTTCTCCAATAAGACTGATCCTGAGCAAGCTATGAAGAAGTTAGCCCAGCACATCATTCAGTTTCAATCAGAAGCGATGACCAATTTGGCAAAGGTGATCACCAAAGAGGATCAAGCATCTAATGAGCTCTGGTCTACTCTACCTACCTCCCAAGTGTCAGACTTGATGCTATACTATTATAACTGTATTACTCCCAAAAAGTTTGCTTGGGTCTACTGGGAAGGCCCTTTTGTAATCACTTATAAGTGCGGGGATAAGTACTCTATAAAATACCTGGATACTAGTGTTACCATAACTGTGTCCATGGCCAATCCTTGCGCACTTACTTTTCCCCTTTACACAATTGAAGGGCGTAATGTCAGACAATTACAAGTCTGATATTGTATTTATTTGAGGCAATCCAACCAGAGGATGTACATTACCAAAACTAAAACTAACTAAAGCTAAAATAACTACTTGGTTCAAACAAAACGCCCTAATGAGCGGATTGAATGAAACGAATCAAAATCAATCAACCAGGTGGGCAGCGGAAACTGCTTATCCCTCCATGGCGGAAGGGGAGGGGGGGTCAGGGGGCTCATTTTTGGCAGCCTCTTTGGCAGCAGATTCTTCCTCCCATAGCAGAGTGCATGTCACGGCCAACAGTAATGGCGTTGGGGCATCTGTGGCATGGGGTTCAATATCTCTAATAATTGGGATTCATGGAAATTGCCAGCTAGATAAATGGCACTGAGATATTTTGTTAAAGCTTTTTCAGCTATGATGCAGGCGTCTGAGAGTTTAATGAACGTGGCAATGTTGGTTCAGGTTATTTTTTCTTTTGGATTACATGCTATAAGTTGCCACATTCTGGATAGCATCGTTTACATTTTCTATAACTGGTACTGTGATTTTACTTTTTGGGGCTAAGGTTGCAGGGATAACAGGAGGTGGAATTCCCCCTGTAAGCATCGCTACTGATTTAGCAACAGCTTTATGCAGGGGACGACAATCTGATGTTGCAGCTGCTTCAACTGCAAGCTGATGATCACTGTGAAATGATTCAGCGTTTGGTTGTGGGGTATATAGTCAGGGGGGTATCTGTCGTCCCATTCTGCATTAATGAACCGCTTGATTTGCAATGATGGTTTTATAATGAACTTACCTGATTCATCAGTTTCAGCCAATAATTCCACTGGATTTTTATTGAATTGGATTGGGGAATCAGCATATGGTTGAGGTTAGGTTGATTCAATTGAGGAAGCATGGGATTGAACTAGGATTCAATCCAATGCTTGATTGGAGGAATTGTTTGTGGCATTGGGGCGAGGAGGAGGCTGATTGGTGGATGCAGGTGTAGCTGCAGCAACAGGCTTTGGGGGTGGGGGAGGTAGGATTGTGCCCCATACCAGACTTGTACAGGGTGGGCAGCGGATTGAAGGTCAGCGGATGAGTTGTCTGATACATCAGAAGTGGTTAAGGAGGGGCACTTGCGTTTTGAGTGGTCCAACTCAAAACATGACAGACAGATCATTCACCAACCCTTGACACGGGCCCAAAACGAGTGGTTGGGCGCTGAGGGAATAATGGTGTGCAATGGAATTGACACAGTAATCTTATTAAATTTAGGGCTGATTGTGGCATATGCCTGAGGCCCAGCAAGTCATGTGGCCCCATTTGGGACCACAAATTGTAAGATGAGGTTGGAGCCATAGGCTGCCAAACCGTCCATCAGCTCCTGGTGGAGCACTTCAGGGGGGAGGTGGGTGGGCAAACCAGCAAGCTGAACCACCAAATTGGTGTGAACTGGGAGCCAAGTTCGAGTTGTGGGGAGAGGAGTGCCATGGAATACCCGGGGCACAGTTGCTGCAGTGGCAGCATCAGCTTCGCAGGTGAAGCTGAGGTTGAAATACCCCTTATAGGGGCGGAAATCTATAAATCCAGCAGGTGTCATCACTGCCTGTGCCATTTCAATAATGAATTGGTCATGGTATGGGATTAAATTCCCATATTTGACCCTTAGGTCGTAGTGCATGTTGCTCCAGGGGAGCACTAGGGGGCAGCGAGGTACCACTTGAGTATGAGCAAGGTGGGGGTTGAGGTCCTTGGGTGGAAAGAATCAACCCTTGGGTTTGTATTGACTGGGTGATTCAGTCCTAGCGCGTTTTCCTGCTGGATGGAAAATGGCGGGGGAGTTTTGCCGCTGCCCCATGCTGGAGCAGCTGGTGGAGAATCTGAGGACATTGGAGCAGAACTAATATAGGTGAGTTCAATTGTTTAATTAATTTGTGTAATTTTGCTCAGAAAGTTACGCCAAGCAAGAGAGTCCAAGTATGATATTGTAGTAAGAGTTTTTTTGCTCCTAATGCATACTAAATTGGCCAAAAGAACCTGACCAATCATGGTGGAACCTTTCAAAGTGGACACTATATTTATTAAAAATTCTCCGCTAAAAATCATGAGACTAGTTCTCTATTACATTGAATCTGTAGTGGAATTAAGAAAGCCCATCTGGGTCCCCCATTGTTCCATAAGTAGTTTAGTCAAACCACCTACATGGGGATTACCCCTTTTATAGCCTTGGAGGGGGTCCTCACAGGTGCAAAAATCTTCCCCAATGGTTATTTGTTCCCTTTTTTATTAAATACTTACCTAATGGCATGGTCCTGCCTACCATTAACCCTTCTGCAACCATTCCATTGAAGCAAAGCGAGATTAATAGACCCAATAGGTCAAAACTTCATTTTTCCCAATTTGGATGCTTCATTGCTTATACTGAATTCTTTAGTCATATCACTATAAAGCTCAAATTGTTTAAATACTTAGAAGCAGCCAATAATAGTGGTCTTTCTTCAACCCATCGCGCACACTGATATTTAAATAAAAAACAGTTTTATCAATTATTTAAGCTTTGTTGTATTTATATAAGTGGTCAGCAAAGTCCTACATTAAACTATACTCTCTCTGCTCGGCGTAACTTTCCAAGCAAATTAATTTTAGTAAATTAAAAGCAAACACTTAACCGCAATAAAGTCTTACTCTGATGTCATCAAATCCCCCACTGACTGTCCCAGCGTGGCGCGGTGGTGAAACTCCCCCCTCTAATTTCTGTCTGACAGGAAAATGCACTCGGACTGGCTCGCCCAGTCATTCCAAACCCTTGGGGTGATTTGTTCCTCCCAAGGATCTTGATGCCCATCTCGCCTGAATCTAAGCGGTGCCCCGCTGCCCCCTGGTGCTCCCCTGGAGCAACATGCATTTTGGCCTTAGGGTCAAATATGGGAAATTCTTCCCCTACAACAACCAATCCATTATCAAAATGGCTCAGGTGGTGATGACACCAGCCTGTTTCATAGACTTTCGCCCCTATAAGGGGTACTTTGATATTGGATTCCCCTGTGAAGCCAATGCAGCCACTGCGGCAACAGTGTCATTAATTTTTAATAGTATTCCTCTCCCCACAACTTGAACTTGGCTCCCAGTTCACACCAACTTGGTGGTTCAGCTTGCTGGTTTGCCCACCCACCTCCCCCCTGAAGTGCTCCACCAGGAGCTGATGGAAGGTTTGGCAGCCTACTGCGTCAACCCCATCTTGCAATTTGTGGTCCCAAATGGGGCCACACGCCTCGCTGGGCCTCAGGCATATGCCACAATCAGCCCTGATCATACTAAAATTTCTTTAGCAATTCCCCCTCATGCCACCATCCCATCTGCCCCCGACCATCCATTCTGGGCCCGCGTTGAGGGCGGATGGACAATTTTTCCATCCTGCTTTGAGTTAGACCACTTGAAATGTAATTGCCCATACTCAGAAACTTCCACTGACGCTGAAAGTTTGCCTGACGCCCACCAATCTGCCGCCCACCCCACACCAACTCTAACATGGGGTACAATCCTACCTTCACCTCCTCCAATTCCTGATGCAGCAGCTGCACCTGCAGCCACCATCAGCACCCACCTTGCCCCAATGCCACAAATAATCCATCCAACCAAAAATCAGATTGGATCCCAGTTTGATCCCATGCATCCGCAAATGAATTGAGCAAACCTCAACCATACGCTGATTCCCCAATCTAATTCAACTAAAATACATGGGAATTATTGGATGAAATTGACAAATCAGGTAACATCATTGGAGAACTAATGCTGCAACTTGAGCGGCTCTGTAACGCAGAATGGGATGCAAAATTTCCACCTCAAAAATATGTCCCACAACCTAATGCCAAACTGTTCTACAGCGACCATCAGCTTGCAGTAGAATCAGCCACCACACCAGATTGCCATCCACTTTGCAAAGCTGCCGCCAAATCTGTGGCTGCTCTCACAGGAGGATTTCACCTCCCGTCATCCCCATAAATCTTACTCCACAAAGTAAGATCAACATGAAAAATTTACCAAAAAACGTCACTGAAGCCATCCAGACTGTGGTAACAGTATCACGGAATCTGAAAGCAAAAACAACCCAAACAAACATTGCCACGTTTGTTAAATTCCCAGACACCTGCCTCAAAGCTGAAGATGCTTTGGGCAAATACATCGTTGGTATAATGATGGCTGGCAACTATTCAGAAGTTCCAGTCATCAAGGATATTGAACCCCATGCCGCTGATACCCCCACACCCTTACTATCTGCCTTAACATGCACCATACTCTGGGATGAGATGGATTCAATCAAAGATGAGCCCCCCAATCCCCACTCCCCGTCCACCATGGAGGGATAGCAATATTCGCTGCCCACCTGGTTAGATATTTTGTTAGGTACAATTCGATTGATCCATCCATTTTGGGCATTTTGTAAGAATTGTTAGTTTTATTTTATTATGATTTTAGTTTTAGTTCGGTAATGTCCATCCCCTGGTCAGCTTACCTTGGTTAAATAAAAAGTCCCACATTAAAAAGTAGTTATTTGGCAGTAGAAATCGAATTTCGCCTTATTAAATTGTTGAAATTAGGAGTATCAAGCACCAGTGAGCAAAAAAATCCCTTAATTCCAACAGGCGTGGAATTAGTTAAGTTCATGCTCACATTGAACTCATGTTTGTGAGTGCGAGGCAAAGGGATATCTAGATAATGGGTAATGACCATCAGGTCATTCTTAAGAACTCCTCCATTTTAGGAGGGCTGTCAATGCTGGAATTTTTCATCCATAAATAGTCTTTATCTGGTAGCCTCATAAGGTCCTTTAGAAAGCACCAATTTTGAGTTTGTTGATATTTCTGGAGGTCAGTACCTTTATAGGCTACTTGATTACTAGTCAATGGTAGGTCCAGCAAGAATCTCTTAGGGCGATTATTCTCCTAAGGCAATCCCTCAACGGGAATTATCATTGAGGCTACTCTGTTACTTTGAACATTCAATGTCTTCGGTATTAAAACAGGCAGAAAAACTTTAGAGAAAAATTTAGGAAAATCTGAAGGTATCTTAACTATATAAAATTGGAGATATTATAGGTCCTTGAGAGATTTGGGAACATTTGGTATAGACCTTACAGGAAAATCAGGATTTAGTTGAGTATAATGAAATCTTGATAAGAGAGGCGGAGTACAAAGGCTTTTAATGTACTCAGACTTCCTTGCTCACAGCGAAAGTTTCCAATAACACCAGAAAGGCAAGATCTTTATTGAGTATATCACCGCATTTATCTGGTATTTTGGCGGATTTAGGAAGAGTTTGGGATTTCAATGGCTCTTTCAGAGATTGTTATTATTATTGATTTTGGTATTGGCCAAATTAGTGGATATTATCTGTTCAGGTTGTGATTCAGTTCATGTTGGAATTTCGCCCATCTCAACATGACCCACATCTTTCCAAAAATTATCTAAATCAATGAGCATCAGTACTACCCGTTAAGCTCTTTTTATGGCTCATTGCATCAATGTGGAATATTGCTTTTTATTCCTATAAGAGATAAAAGGTTTGGTAGTTTCATTCTGACAGTTTTAATTATTATTACAGTATATTTTAATTTATATATGTAAAATTAACTCGTTTAGGTATATATCCTACTCTGAAAATATGGAAATGATATAGGCTTCTAACCCTTAGATTATATTCATGATGATAACTTTGGTTTGGTTTATATTCTTGTAGTCCTTAATCCAATTCTCCAAGATTGTTATTATTTCTTGGTCATCACTTTTCCACACCCCCACCATCTGTGGAGTCCTTCGCCATATAGGGTATCTCTGAATAAACTACCATCTCAATCAATACTATTTAATTATGAATTATATGATTTGATAAGTTTAAAAACCCAGGGTGGACAAAACCACATACAGAATCTCGTGGTTACTTTTATATCTCTATTTATATTTTAAAAGCTGTGAACTCCAAACCTTAGAAGGAGAAGTAATCAATTAAAGGGCGATTTTGTTTGAAAACCCCCAAACCTTGACCTAATTACTTTTCATTAAAAGAGATTCCTGTAAAAGTATATCTCTAATAAGGACTTGAGCCTTCTTTTCATATAGGTGACTAGAGGCCAGGCGGAGTATTTGTTGCTGCATTAAACCTCAGCCCAGATGGGCTATTTTTCCAAGTCGCTGCCAAGCCATTACGTTGGCAATATATAATAAATCCAAATTAAAAGTTATCACCTCAACACATAATTATTATGCTGATTGAATAAGTAACGTTCTTTTGGAATAGATTTGCATATCTCAAGTTAATGTTTAAGGTCTTGGTTTCCTTGCCTGTACATTATTCCAAATTCAGCTTTTCTTTTTGTGAGTTGTTGCTCTGCCTGCCCACAAGATGGGAGGACGACAATTATCCAAAGCAAAACCAATCCTGTCGTTTTTACCAAGATTTTCTGGCTTCTAATGGTGAAGATGGAGGTTGGGGGTCACCAATTAGAAAGCTGGCGGATGAGGCCTCTTGAGCCCACCAGTGTTCTTCCAAGGGATGCTGTTGGATTTCAGGGTATTTATATACTTACTGGTGTTTTCAGACTAAATTCAACAATATTTGCAGGAAAAATTCAATCTTTACAGCTGGAATAAATTTTTTTAGGGGGCTTGTATAGTACTGTTACGTGGAATAATAACACCTAAATTTTAATAATGGGTTGGTTGTATAAGTTTTATTAGTTATATTGGGGGGTCATGAAGCGAACCCCATTAATATCTTGCCGCTTAAATTTTAGAGCAGTTTAAGGCTCAAAGTAAGGGGGCCAAGAAATTCATTGTAGGCGGGGAGTAGCTTAATTAAGTAATATCGACTTCTGACCTAATAAAGCTCTCAAGATTCGCCTCTTTTCAGCATGAGGGCACATGGTGGGATGATAGTGTACAAGATGAAAACATGTGGAAAAAAATTTAATTTTAACAAATCAAATGGCTCAACCTCAGAATGGCTTCCCTGCTTCGCCGCAGGATCAGTGAAACCTGGCTACCAACAATTGATCATTTTGCTGAGGAAAGTGCTTATTAGTTATTAACCTGATTTTCAGTGATCACCAAAAGTTTACCAAGGTGTTTTGGCTAATATTACATGTATTAAAACCCAAAAAACTCTTATTACATATCAGACTTTTAATTGTCTGACATCAGACCTTTAAGAGTGTTGGGGAGAATAAGGCCGCAAGAATTGGTCATGGACTCAGTTAACAGTAAATATGATAGCAAAGGATTTGATGAATTGATAATCCCTCACTTGTAAGTGTCTACAAAAGATCCCTACCAAATAGACCTGAGATTCTCCAGTCTAGGGGTAATACAATCGTGGTAGTACAGCACCAAGTCAGAAACTTGGAAGGAAGAAAGAGGAATCTGGAGCGCATTAGCGGCTGGACCCTCTTTTGTACCAGTTTTGGCTAAATTAGTCATAACCTCTGACGTAACTAAATGATTTTCTGGGCCAACTTTTTCATGGCTTGCTCAGGGTCAGTATTATCAGTGAAATTGTCTTTAGTTAATAATGCTGGCACCCTATGTTCCCGTCTATACAGCAAGTGGTAAAGAGACATATTGAAGGCCGGTGATAGCTGATCCAGTAGGCCATGAGGGCACCGGTAAAGTAGAGATCTAGTGAAAAGGGTCTGAAATGGCCATATTTTCATAATAAAGAAACCAATGTTCCATTAGCTCTTTTCAAAGGTGCCATTGGTGAAAGTGTTGTAGGGGCTGAGAAAAGTTGCTGGGTTCCCATAGAGGTGGCTAGAATCTTGCCCACTCTGGAGGTGAAGATTTTCCCATTATCACAGTGAAGAATCTGTTAGCAACCATGGCGACTAAAGATACACTGATGGAGGAATGTATCAGCCACTTTGGCGGTCTGAGCTGTATGAGTCAAACCCTCATCCCTTATGGTAAAGGGATCAATCCCTACCAATATATATTGATTACCACCCATAATTTGGGATAGAGGGCTAACCACATCTAGGCTTATTATGTGGAAGGGCTGTTGAGGGATAGGTAGGCTGATAATGAAACCTGTTTCATAGGCTAGATTGCTTTTTAAATGGCAGATGGACATCCAGGATTTTAATGATGGTCTTCAAGACTCCCTCCCAGTAGTAGCGTTCTTTCACCCCCTCATAGGTTTTCTGCACTCTGTATGTTCTATGTCAGTATGAGTTTCCATAATGACAGGTCCTCGCTCAGATGGTCGGATGTAGGGAATCCAGTTTACCCCTACTTTTTTTGTATAGCTTCCATAAGCCACCTTAGTTTTGCAGTAGTGTTAATCTAGCATCTTCTAAACGGGTTCATCATCATCCGCCCAAGCGTCGGGGGTCATTAGGAGGGCAACTAGGCTCTCAGATTTAATATTCTATAAGTGAATGATTGCAGTCAGGTTCACCCGTCACGTACATGTGAAAAATCCCATATCAGTGCTCAATGGTTATATCATAGTGCTGGAGCTTCAAAGCCCAGAGTACCAACCGTCCAGTGGTATCTTTTAAATTTTTAACCACTTCAAAGAGGCGTGATCAGTAATCACTTTAAATTAGGTTCTATATAAAAAAGGGCGGTAATATTTGACAACAAGCAAGACGGCAAGGCGCTCCTTCTCAGTGATAGTATAGTTGCGTTCCACCTTATAAAGCATCTTACTGAAGTACAAAACAAGGTGATTAACCCAATTCTCTTAATTGAGTCAAGATAGCTTCAACAGCATATTTGGAGGCATTGTTAAGTAGCAGGAATATTTACCATAGTTTGTGTGGCGTAGGATTGGTCTGCGCTACAGCAACATTAAGCGTTTTAAAAGCAGCCTTTTGTTCTATTCCCAAAATGGAAAGGAGTGTTATTTGCTAAAAGTCATACGTGGGACTCACTGAGCTGAGAGAAATTTTGGGATGATTTGATGTTACTTTATCATTCCCAAGAACTCTTGGATATTACAGAGGACTTTGGGGCAGTCATCATAGATATCTCTTCAACTTATCATGGAGAGGCTAGATCTCATCTGGGAGATGGCATGGCCGTTGAAATCTAACTTCTTCTGAATGAATGTACAATTGGAGGGCTTCAGCTTAATCTGAGAGGCGCGCAGGCGTTGAAATTCTTCCTTTAGGTGTGAGAGGTGCTCGTTAAAAGTTTGTGAGAAGCAATGATATCATCAAGAAATATGATTACACAACTCAACTTAAGATCCTGCAGTATGTGGTCCACGACTCACTGAAACGTGGCAGGCGCATTGCACTGTCCCTGGGGTAGCTGAGAGGGTAAATGAGCTCTTGCTTCAGATAAGGGCACATTTCTCCTGGTCTTATGGAGAAAGGTCCATTTGGCAGTATCTAAAATCCAAGTACATAGCAGAAAACACCTTTGATCCAGAGAGTCAGGCCAAAGTATCATCAATTTGGGGGATAGAAAACTGTCCTTCTTGGTGAGATTATTCAGTTTTCAGTAATCCATAACTACTTGATGACAACCATTCTATTTTTAGAGCAGGAGAGGGGATGACTAAGGGCTTTGAGAAGGCATCAGCAACCTGTAACAATCAACGATTGTTACATGAATCTCATAAGGTGGGGATTATGAGACTCATATGTATTGATAGTTGCATTTCTGTTATTCCAATTTGATTTCCCTATTTGGGTCAATAACGAGTAAAATTTTTACTTAATAATTTATTTGATTGGCTGCTGTTCTGAGGTTCCCCTCCAATTATATGTCGAGTTTCCTGAATGCCATCAATTATGGAGGCTTTTGCACCCATCTTTACCTCCAATTCATTAAGCCTTTTTTGGTAGCTTTCAATATGAGATCTGCCCCGATGGACCTCAGTATTGAAATTCTATTCTGACTTCGAGTCTACCCAAATAAAGGCTGCTATTTGCTTGATCCATTTTATTTAATTTTATTTTATTTAAAATAAGGATTTGGGGTGCAGATGGCAGTGCAATGAGGAGGAGAGGAAGGGGTGGACGCGCTGGGATCCTCTTGAGAGTGGCCTTGCCCTGGTGAGAGGGGATGGAGCCAGAGTGGCCCGAGGCATTAGAGGCTGGTTGGCTGCACCTCATCTGGGTAACCCCAAGGCAACAGAGGCCGTAGGGACACACCTTAACCTGGGGGCCCAAGGTGACAGAGGCCAGTGCACCACACCTCAGCCTGGTATGCCTGACAAGGCAGTCCTTTTGGACAGGACCATCTGGAGTTGGTATGGCCATATATGGGGGTAGATGTTAGGGCTGGTGGCGGGCTGAGCCTTGGGAGCCCAGTTCGTCACATTATTTTAATACTCACCTTTTCTTTAACGGGCTGTGGTTACCAGACAGCCCACAAGATTGGCCATGGTTAATGTCCCAAGCATTGGCATGCTCAATCAATCCTTTTCGTGGGTTTTGTGGGGCCTTCCCATGAAGGGGATGGGGAGCTTGGGGGTGGGACGGACTGCTGGTGGTTGATGGCCTCTTGTGTCCACCAGGAGACCTCCAGATAACCCGTTGATTTGATTTGGGAGCTCTAGACTTCCGGTCAATTTCCCAAGTTGCTCACAGAAAAAGGTCCTCTATCATCTAGGTCATTGGTCGCTGCTTGCCTGCTCTGCCGGTTTGAGTATGGATCCACCAGGCTTTTATAGGGGGTAATGTAACAATTGGCAATCATTATATGAATCTCATAAGGTGGGGATTATGAGATTCATGTGTATAGTTAGTTGCATTTCTGTTATTCCGATTAGGATTTTCCTATTAGGGTCAATAACGGATTAAAATTAAAAAAAATAATTTATTTGATTGGCTGTCATTCTGAGGTTCCCCTCCAATTCTTTGTCGAGTTGCCTAGATGCCATCAATTCTGGAGGCTTTTGTGCTCCTCATTACCTCCAATTCATTAAGCCTTTTTGGTATCTTTCAATATGAGATCAGCCCTGATGGACCTCAGTATTGAAATTCTATTATGACTTCAAGTCCACCCAAATAAAGGCTGCTAATTGCTTGATCCATTTTATCTAATTTTATATATATAAAATAAGGATTGAGGGGTGCAGATGGCAGTGCGATGAGGAGGAGAGGAAGGGGGTGGACGCGCTGGGATCCTCTTGAGAGTGGCCTTGCCTCAGTGAGAGGGGAAGGAGCCAGAGTAGCCCGAGGTGACAGAGGCCATAGGGACGCTCCTTGGCCTGGTATGCCCGGTAAGGCCATCTATTTGGACAGGACCATTTGGAGTCATATGGCTATATATGGGGGTGGATATCAGGGCCAGTGGCGGGCTGGGCCTTGGGAGCTCAGTTTATTACACAACCCAGCATCCATCAGCTGTATGGTCTCCATACGCATCTTTAGCTTTCAACTTTGGATTTCTGATAAGGCTTGGATTAAATAAACCAGGCATCACCAACATCAATGATGAAACTCCAGTCCTTAATATTCCCTTAGTCATTATCAGATTTGGAGAAGATGTCACTATAGGACTCAAGAGAGAGCGAACTTTTTTGAGCTCTGTGGGGGCTAAGTCATCATAAATCTGAAAGTTGGGCATATAACATATTAATTGGCCCATAAGAAGTCCCAGATCTAGCATAGACTCAATATAATGGATTTGTCAGATGTCCTAAATTGGAATCAGTAGGTCCCTTCCAATTTCTTGATGCTTCTTTACAATCATGTTCTTGTTGGTAAGATTTCCCAGCAGTATATTGATAGGTCACTGGTAGGCAGAATCCATGATCTCTGGCAACACTAAAGTTTCAAAGGGCTTATCCCATTAATGCTTGTTAAGTGCAATAGGCAGTTGCGGGGTATTTACAAAGTAATACTAGTGTCTATCACCTTTTGTTCACCCACCCTAATTGCACATCATCGGTCACATACAATGGAAAGATCTCTTAAGCATCAACGGAGTCAGGTAGTTTTTTTGTGTTTCTGCCTGACGTGGTATAAAGTAAAGAGAGGGCGGAGGAAGGATACTCAACTAAGCATTTGTATTCTTTCTTCTTAGGATTATCATTTGTAAAGCCTAGGGAACTTCGATATTTAGAAGGGTGAGAAACCCCTGTTTCAAGATGATAATTTAGTCATACTCAATCATGAATTGACTGCCAATGAGCAAGTCAGATGCGTAATTGACCAATGCCACAGCGGGAATGTACAGGTGGAGCTTCTCAATATGTATGATTAGAGAAGAGAGGCTTCAATAGCACGTGTGTTGTTAATCCCCGCAAATCAAAACTCCATTAAACAGTCCAGGTCATGCGCCAACTTAATTTATATATGAGTTTTTAAGAAACCACATTGACTGTTGCACCCATATCAAGGATGGCTAGAACTCGCACCTTATTGATGACAACCTCCAGTTTAGTTATTATGTTACCAAAAGTAGGGGAGAGAGAACCTTCTTTAAATGGAATGAGGAAGCAAGGCGTTGAGCTATCACAGTGTATTTATCTCTAATATATTTGAGGTTATGTACCCGCTGGAATATCAGAAGACTGTACCGATAAGCTGGTCAGCATCACTGGCAGTATCAATCACCCTAAACACCTTAACACCTGTTTGATATAGGCTCGTCTTGTTTCATGGACTTATCTACTCTTTCAGGCCTCAACATATCTGGTATCTGCACTTTCATTGAGGCTAATAGGACATAATAGCCCGCGTCTTCACCACCTCCTTCAGACTCATCATCATAGGGTTATCAATGCACCTCAACGAGTTACTAAGAGGGGGCGAGAAACCACCTTGTTTTCTTCACAGGGAGGGACTTTTTTGTGATTATCTAATCTTTTGACTTTTGGAGGGAGCATCGTAGATGCAACAGCTTTTGGGGCCACTTGATGTGAAAATTCAATCAGATGTTTGGTCAGAGGAGAGCCGTTGTTGTTGTGAAAGAGGGCCTTAAGTGACGTGAGGGTGGAGCCACAGTGATGGAACTCTTAAGAGAGAGCGCGGGGCGGAGAGGACTCAACTGATTCCAAAGGGCTGAAGGGGGTGCAGCTGAGGGAAGAGAGCCCGACCTTATCATCCCTGTTTCCCTCTGGTCAACCTCTATTTAGGAGGGCAGTTAAGTTCAGGACGCCCCACGAGACCTGGCGTTGGAAGCATAATCAGCACTGGAGGGGTCAATATATACAGCGTGTTCCCTTCTGCCAGGCTATAAAGGGGAGATCCTCAATAGTTAAGTCTTGTTATTTCATCTCACTCCTTGGGTTACAATTTCATAAAGATCTGCATCCTCCAATGAAGCTTCCTTTACATCACGAATGCTTTTGAAATGCCTTTTTGATCAATATATATGTCTTGATAGATATGGGCGAAAAGTTAACCCACTCAGAATGGCAGCAATGGCGTCATCAAGAGGTAGCATTTATTTCAATCAGCAGGGGCTCAGCTTAACTGTATAACCAATCAAAAAACGAAGCAACTAATTTTTCCTCTTTCAGGCTAAGTGCATAAAGGGCAGTTTTCTTTGTAAAATCATTTGGGAGCTGATTTATTTATAAGCATATATTTAACTTCTGCTCAAAATTTAAGAGTGTCCATAAGTAGATCACTATCTCTTGGGCCATCCAACTTAAACAAGGAAGGATATACTATAATTTGTGATGGTCAGTCATGCCTTCCTTAGTCAAATAATAAATGAAGAGGAGCGAGGCAAATCTACTCTCCCCTGGGGTAAACTTATCACAGAATATGATTTTCGAGATTACTGGGGTGGAGCTTTGTTCAAGTTTTTAATTAAAACTGAGCACTGGCTAACTGCTGTTCCAAAGCAGCTATCTTTAGTTCCATAGCAGCGGAGAGGCTAGAAAGATTGATCAACTTAACAGACTTCATTTTTTCAAAAAAAGTCGCTGGTATAAAGGCCTCTTATAGTGAGCATCAATTTGTTTAATTCTGGGGGATTTATATGCTCGCTGGTGCTTTTCGCCCTAAATTTCAACTATATTACAGGAGCTTTCATTGTCTAATGATGGAATAAATATAATTTATAGTCTTTCTAAACTATTGTTTGAATATAAATATTTAAATTACATAAAAGGGTTGATCTTTATAAGTTTCTCATTAATAAGGATTGGGGGGTCAAGATGTTAACCCCCTTAATCTCTTGCCGCTTAGTATTTAAAGCAGTTTGAAGCTCAAAGTGGAGGGGCCAAGAAATTCATTATAGGAGGGGAATAACTTAATTAGGAAAAATTCACTTCCAACCAATTGAACTCTTAAGATTCGTCTCAATTTAACGTGAGGGCAAATAGTGGGTTGATAGTGGGCAAGACAAACCCATGTAGAAAAGATTTAAAACTTTTAGCCAATTAGATGGCGGAACCTCAGATTGGCTTCCTTAATTTTTCTTCAGGATCAGTTCAACATGGCTACAGCAGTTAAGCATTTAAGCTGAGAAAAGTAATTAAAAGTATTAATAAAATTGTGGGGTTCCACCAAGATTCAACCAGAGTTTTTGGCCATTGTTACCTGAATCAAAAACTGCAACATTATTATTACACTATCAGACTTTAATTGTCTGACAGATACATTAACGCTTTTCATAACCCTGGGATTTCTAATTGGTACTCTCCTAACTCCCAATGCAAAATTGGTCACGCATCAGGTTATTGTCATTTTGCATTACTAAGCTTGATGAAGTTTGAGGGGCTTTTCCTTGGTAAGGGGTAATGTATTTTATTTAATCAAGGTAAGCTGACCAAAGGATGGACATTACCAAAACTAAAAAATCTAACAAAATAAATCTTCACCAAACAAAATGAATAAATCGCCCAAAATGAGCGGATGACACAAAATGTGAACACAACCAACCCGGTGGGACAGCAGGAACTGCTTATCCCATCATGGCGGAAGGGGAGGGGGATCAGGGGGATCATCCTCAACCTCTGGTGAGGGGTAATGTAATATTATCTGGGGAAGGTCAACCAGTGGACAAGCACTTCCGATATAGTGGGGATAAACTAATGAAATTTGAAAATTAAAAGACACCCCTGAGGGTTCAAGTCCCCTCCTGTTGTCTCCAAGATCACTAAGTCTAGGACGGTAGGGAAGGGGGTTATGATGGATTATTCTTGGATGCAGCATGTGTGATGGAAAGAATTAACCTTTAGGAACCAGATGGGGAACCATGTATTGATTGTCCTTCAGTTACTGGGGTCATGTATACAAACAGCCATGCTCGGAAATGTTCCAATATATGGCAGTGGAAATGATTGATGGCTTCTTGGATTGTAGGCGTTGCTCCTGTAACCAATTCCAATTCTATCGTATGGATCATCCATAGTGCTATTGCTACTATTAACGCCCTGAGGGATGGGTGGATAGTAGAGTCCATGTTTATGGCGAACATGGTCCTTGCTAGGCTGAATGGTTGTCCATTTTCTTGGCGGAATAGGCGCATGACCTATTTCCATACAGCCACTGATGTTGGTCATTGTTCTAAATGGTGGTCTAGGCTTCCATACTGACCACATATTGTACATGAGGAATGATTGGCATTTGCCCGTTCTGCTGTGCAGAATACTCACCTCATGCATCTCCACACATGTGCTCTTATCCTAGGTTGAAGTAGTGAGTGATGTGTGTATCTCTAACTCTTTTTTTGGGTTTCCAGGTTGTAAGGTATATCCATATGGTCCAGGTAATCTATACTGGCTGTGGTACTCGGTTTTTCTGCATATTAATTATCTGGACTATTTTTATATTGATTTTCTGTCTGTGAGTTAGCCTTGGGCGTCCTCGGTGAAAGTTTTAGCCACTTATGTGGATCTACTACGTCGCTCTTCTAATGGCTAGGAGTATTCATTTGAAGTGTGCAGAAAGTGCCGTGTGTTCCTGAAGCTGTAGGATGGGATGTCAGATACTTGATTAATGTGTTTAATGATCTGGGTTTCTTAGTTGGAGTGCTCGTGAAAAGTTATATCTTGCTGTTTTGGCCCAATGTGTATCGGAAAGTTCTGTGCTAGTCACCTGAGCTATCCAGGATCCTAGTATATGTGTCAATTTCTCTACGTAATTAGTAAGCCCCATACCTCCATTTCTTCTAAAGCCAAATAGGGTTTTGAGGCATACATGGGGGTTGTGGTTGGACCATAGCCATCCTTGTAATAGGGCGCGAATTGTGTTTAAGAAGGACGGTTAGAAAGCAATTGCATGGGCTGTAACCTTTATGGTTGATAGAATCATAGAGTTGGCTACCGTGACCCTTCCTGTTAAACCTGTTTGATGTCCATGTAAGGAGGCAATGCGTTTTATTATTTTGCCTAGGAGTTTATTTTCCACCATGGAGTTGGCCTGCCTCCTGCTTCTAGCCATACCTCCAAGTGACAGAGAGTTCCAGCTTTCAGCTTGGTGGTGAAGGGAAGTTTCAGTGAGGTCATTGAAAATTTTCGCCTCCTATGTCTGGTGAGGAGTCTTGATGACGTATTAGTTTGTTGACCCTAGGTAGATGGCGTCCAATAGGTCTGATATTTTCCCATGAGTATGATTTCCGGTTTCTCAGTGTTAAGTGATGCGTTGCTTATGGCTGAGTAACCTTGTATTATCTTCTCAATTCTGCAAGTATCCTGATTGTTGGATATTATCAAAACACAGTCATCAGTGAAGGGCATTATTCTGACTGGTGGTTGGCCCTTGACATTGATTCCCTTGAGAAGTGTGTTTGTATTCCAGATTAGAGGATCCAATCTAAAATTGTAAAGTAGAGGGCTTAAGGGGTCTCCTTGTTTGAGTCCTCCCTGTGGAATGACTGGGTTAGTTAAGAAGCCTGCTCCACGCACAGCCATGGTGGCTGACTCTGTGAACATCATCACCCAATTTGTGAATCTTTTTGGGAGTTTGAATTTTTTTAGGGCAGGTTTTAGATAGGTCCAGTTCACCCTGTCGTATGCCTTTTGTTGGTCCAAGAAGACAAGCGCTCCAGAGGTTTCGGACTGGCAGACATTTGCAACTGTGTGGATGTTGTCCCATATGGATCTTCTTGTAACAATTCCATATTGTGATGGAGATATTGCATCAGTTGCAATTTCTCCTAGTCGGTTGACCATAATTTTTATTGAATATTTTTGTGTCTGTGTTGGTATGGGATATTGGGCGCCTGTTGGAAAGATTTGGTCTGTCTCCTTTTATGAATAAGTCGACAGTGTAGGCTTCTTTGCCTCCAGGTAGGAAGTATTTTCTATAATACACTTGTTTATAGAATCTAGAAGAATATTAGATATGTTAGTAAAATACTTTATATAAAATTCATAGGGAATCCCATCAGGTTAGGGCATTTCCCTCTTGGTGCACCGCATACTACTTCCCATAATTCCTCACATAATATTAGGTTGATTAAATTATTATTTTGAGCCATGGCGTCAATATGTGCGCTTGCAAAAAAAATTTTTGATTTTTTTTAGTTTGACCAGTTCAGATTTATACAAGTTCATTTAAAAACTGTGCACTTTGGTCACGACTTCTTTGGGTATTTCCACTATGGATTTTTTTGGTCGTCAGACTTGTGTTCAAGCTATCATATTTTTCTGGGCATAGAATTGGCAAAAAAAATAGCTTGAGAAAGTTTCTCCTTCTTTTATGTTTTTTGCTTTGTATTAAACTCCAACTTGGTGTTGGTGTTCGTGGATCAGGTGTTTAGCTGAGCAGAAACCTCCGCCCATCTGAGACCCTATCCAGGGTTGTACCCTGTGTGTGAAACGTTGTTTTCTAAGTGGTTGATTTTCTGCCAAGGTGTGCTTGATAGGGGCTGAAACTCCTTGTGTCTTCTAGACGTTGTGAGTTTGATTTGTTGGGTTGTGATTTTTTGAAATTTTCTGAGGTGGTTACTGGATCCAAGCAGAAATGTGTTTAAAACCTGGGTTGAGGATGTTTCCTCCATTCAGAATTAAAATTCCAAGTTGGCAAAACTTTCTGGGCGTATTCTGCACCATCTGGATGCTTGGGTACTTGGTTCAGCCAGTTTGTAGGACACTGAAACTAGCCTATGGTCAGAAAATTTGATTTATGTAGTTTTGAATTTTTCTGGTGATGGAAGATTTGTGGTGCGAGTATATGGTCTATCCATGACATAGAGATAAGTGCACCATTGTTTAAATGTGGGCGTGTCATGTTTTCTAGTAGGGGTAGCCTTTTTGATAGCGGATCATATAATCCCAGGGTGGCCTTTAGTAATCGGAGTTCCACTTGCCCTTGTGGTACCTCCATTGTGTATGGCCATTGGTTAGTATCTGGGCTAATCCAGCAGTTCATGTCTCCCATGATAAAAGTGCTTGTTGGAAGATTTAGTTGTGTCAGAGTTGTTAAAAAATCTCTTTGGTCCGGTGCACAGTTTGGTGTGTACACACTGGCTATTGTGTGCACTTTGGTGTGCCATGAAAAGGTTACAGTGAGTACGCAGCCATCCAGGAACAAATTTTTGTTGATAAACTAAAGTTTTGGTTCACGTGTACTATCACCCCACAGTGTTGCAACCAAAACAATATTGTTGGGAGGGGCATATTTTCACATGCCTCCTCCTCTACCTGTGGACAGTGAGTTTCCTGCACCGCCTTGATATCCACAGGCGGGTTTTGTAGGAGACTCAATTTCTTGGCCTGGGACGTTAAGGCCTTGAGTCCTGCTAAGTTCAGCATCCCTATCTCTACTGACACGCCTGATGCGCCTTAGGAGCAGTTAGCAGGGCCCCCTGGCCCTATTTCCTCGCTCACATTACTCTCCAATGCACCTCTGCTGTAGAGAGCATAACCAGGAATAGGAGTTGGGGTGTATTCTGCCCCTTTTGTTGCCTCTGTTTTTGCTTCTCTCTTGGCTTTGCTTGGTTTCAATTTAGCATTGTGATGCACTTGTGTGCTCTTATTGGCCACACTATATTCTTGCACAATCCATTGTTGATTTTATTTTCTGATTGGGACATGTTCTGCAATTTCTGGGGGTGCACTGAACACCAATTTTGCTGCATTCATTTCTGAAATGGGTTTCACTGAATTCAATCTGTTGGGATGGTTGTTTGGTTTTCCTCAGGATTTAATTGGTTCATTGATTCAAATTCATCCATGTCTTCCTGGATCTGTTCCAGTGATATGGATGATTCCACCAAGGGCTTTTCTTTGGCCATGGCTAGCTTGCGAGCTTGTTTGGCCATTTTTTATTCTTTCAGGGAAATTGGGTTAATTAATTTATATTGCCCATGTTCTCCCCAGTTGAATGATTGTGTTGTATCCATGATTTTGGCGTACTCTGAGTCATCTTCGCCCATTTCCTACTCACAGAATTCCATTTCTCTCAGGCCTTCTTATATAAGGCAAGCATGACTCTTGTGCCCAAAGGCCTGGCAGTGGTTGCATATGGGGAGAGTACGCTCTCCACTGTTGAGTGGAACAGTTGAGATTTTTCCCATCAATGGTGAAGGATGCAATTAGGGGTGTTTTTGTGATATCCTCCACTACCTCCTGGTTTGAGGAACTAATCATAATTGCCTTCCCAAGCTAAGGGTCAGCATTAGCTGGAATCTTTGTATCTCAAATTGTTTAATTTCTCCATAGGCTTCCAAGCCTTCTCAGAGATGTCTTTTGACTACTGCGCGCGCCAGTGTAGTCAGAATGTAGTCAAAAATTATGAAAATATCTTTGGAATTTGTCCAACATGTGCTTTTAGTCGATACCAAATGCTGACCTATGAAAAGGTTGAGTATCACCCTGACCTTTGCTGCTTCATTTGCTTCTTCTGCGGTTTTGTTCCCAAGGTCTACCCAACCTTTGCGGATATTATGGGTTTTTAAGTACACAGCATGTGGCAAATATTTAAGTTAGACTTCGCCAAACTTTTCCCATTGTCAGTGTTTCTACGCCCAGGAAAACTTGTATCCCATGTTCCACCAAAGAAGGTGGTTGCAAGTGGAATACTTCTATATAACTGCAGTATCTTACCAAAAAATTCATGAAACTAAAGGGGGCGCCACCTCAGGTTTTTAGTTTTTACTAATAATTTTGTTTGTACCCGTGTGCTTGGTACCTTTTTGGCGGTGTAGGTCCAGGTCCGCTGCCCTTTACTGCATTTTCCCAACTCTTTACTTTACTACTCATACTTATCTCACCTGGTATTGATTATCAAATTGTACTTTTTGAATCAAAGCATATTAATAAAAGTGATAGTAATTGGAAAAAAAGTTATCCCCATGAGGGGTGGTGTAATGAAATGAAATTTCGTTCACTAGTTCCCATGAAACTGAGTTAATATGAATGGTGGTTGTATTTTACCAGTATAAATCAATAAATAATGGTATATTATAGTTTAAAAATTAAGAATTATGTAAATTTAGGTCTTGATCCTACCTTGATAATATGAAAATCAATTAGTTTTTCACGCTTAAATTTTATTTATAATTTTAAATATTTGGTTTGGTTTAGATTCCAGTAGTCCCTTATTCCAAGCCCTGGTTGGTTCTATCCTGGTCATCCCTTTTTCTTTGTCCACATTGTGTGGAGAATTCTTTGACAGATAGGCCTTATATATGAATAAACTACTATCTTACTTATTACTTATTGAATTATAATTTCTATTTTGTTCAGTTTGCCAACCCAGTTTGGTCACCACCACATATAGAATCACGTGTTTACTATTATATTTTCATTTATATGTTGGAAGCCATGAACTCCAAATCTTAGAAGGAGAAAGGGTCAATTAATGGGTTGATTTCTGTTTGGAATCTCCCACACCTCAATTTATTCTGGTTACCAATGAAGATGCTGTTGGAGTGTATCTTTAGTAAGAGTATACTCTTTGGTTTCATACAGGTGACTTGAGGCCGGTGTGGAGTATTTCATACTGCATCAAACCTCAACCCAATTTGGCTATTTTGCCAAGTCTCTGCCAGTCCATTACATTGGATTTTGTATATTATATCTGATTAAATTGCAAGTCACCTCAACACTAATTTAATCTACTGGTCAATTAGGGTAACTCTATTAATGTAGGGTTGCATATATCAATTCAACGCGCAACCTTGGGACTCTTGACTGATACACTCAATAGTGCACCTTCACAACTTTGGCGTCAAAATGATTATAAACTCATCCCCTTCTTGGAATACTAAATCCTATCAGGTTGGTAAAGCAAAATTTGCTTATCATCTACTCAATTTTACATTGTAGACCCACTACTAACATACTTGCAATGTAACTATAATAAAGTAGCCATTGACTACCTCACCAATTAAGTGGAGGGCAAGGATGTTTGGGACTTTGCCACTACAATTAAGAAAAAATTAACTTTGAAAAGTATTATATATTGGCATGTATGACTGAAATTTATTCTAACAAAGAATGAGACAACTTTTATATATCAGAAAATTAGAGTTAAATGATTTGATGGTTTTTTGAGGGGTGCTGCCTATAATCCATCACCCTCTGACCAACAGAAAAGTGGAACTAGTATATGGTACTCTTTTTGTCATCTTATGTAAAGTAATAATGGCAAAGCATTCAGTTGTAATCTTTTCTTGCCTTTGATAATTTTTTTCTGATATCATCTATCACTTAGTGACAGGGAATTCGCCATTTCAATTTTGTATGTGAAGCATCCGAGCCACCCCCATTCTGTACTAATATGTCTATGAAGAGAAAATGAGGTGTAGGGACCATCTAGTACTAAAAAAAAGAGAAAATGAGGTGTACTTGGTTTTTAATAAACTCACACTGACCTTAAACAATTAGAAAGCGATGCTACTCCAGTTTTCTGTCATAAAAAGTTAGGCATGTAATCACAATAATATTAAGTGAAGTACCCTACCTAGCTTTTCAGTAGGGGAATTGATACTATGTATTAAACCATGACTCCAGATGGACTATTGTTTTGGAACACATTTGGAAAAGGCCTTTGAGTTTATCAAGTAGACGTCCACTGACGCCTAGACTCTGAAGGATCCTATAAAGTGTTACCTTATCAATTGGGTGCATGCTAAGTTTCTGAAAAAATAATATCAGAGCTCTAGCTAGCGCCATAGCTTCCTAATAATCCAGTTTTGCCCTCACTTATTGTTGATCCCTTATGTTTGGTCTAGTGGGGGTCATGTTGCAATATGGTTTGATTAATTATGAGAACAAAATTATGTAATTACTTATATTTAATTAATAATTAGAAGAAGTTTTGACCACCTGGGTCATTGATTTGAGATCAATACACAGTATTAACCTCTTGATTACATAGTTAGGATTAATCATTGATAAGAAATTAAAAAAATCATTGAAGGTAGCCATTAACAATTATAGGTTGCATGGAAAATGTTGCAGCTGGTTTGAAAAACAATCAGTTTATGTATCATTAATTGTATATATATTTGTACCTAATAGTTAGACTAGGACTCATAAAATATTATAAGTAATAAGTGGGTGGCCTACAACCTCATAGGGAGTTGCATAAGTTGTATTTGATTACTTTTGGTGCTTTTGCCTCAGCGCATCAAATTATAAAGACTATTACGGTGGATCAAATATTTAAACCCCTCTGGCATCCCTAATCCAATATTACTAGGCTCAATATACTAACATCTCATAACCTGATTATGGCGTGATAATTCCAACAGGAGAATTTCTATATTATTAAGGCCATTCAGCAGCATCTCAATTGCAGTTGGTTGACCTTGAATATAATGGAAATAACCAGAACTTTGGATATTCTCCCTAAATCCTTATTTAGATAATTACTCATTTAATATCACTTTTGAGTGCAGATTAGTACATATAAAACGGACCAATAGAAACAAAAGCTGAATGAGAATACCTTGGCAGAACTCTAATGGTAAGAGATTTTTCCTTTGTCAATGAAAGCAAACTTAAGCATTAGCATACCCCATCAGAATGCCCTAAAGTTGTACCAGTATTTAATACTACACTGTGCTTTTGTTTAAGTATATAATAAAATCTCTTTTGTTGGACAAGGTTGTCCGTTTTTGTTAGTTTGGCCATGTCATTGTCCTCTTACAGCTTCTGGTAGTTTTAACAATGGATACCTGTGCACCAAAATCTTACGCCTTAGCACCAATTTCAACATTTTGGTGCGCAATACAGGGGTGCACTTTATTAAAAAGACTAGCTTAAAGTATGAATCTAGAGGAGAGCATTGCACCATTCTCCTTGGGGAAAAGTATTTGTATGAGCCCATGGACAAAGGAAGTCCAGTTAATGATCATTTCTAAATGAGTGATCAAAGAGTTGTAACAATTTCAATCTCACATGAATCCCATAAGTTTGGGAATTATGAGCTTTGTGTGCATTAATAGTTGCAATTCCATTATTCTGACTTGGACTTTCCTATTTGGATCAATAATGGAATAAATTTAAATAAATCGTTTTGTTTGATTGGTTGTTCATTCTGAGATTCCCCTCCATTTCTCTGTCAAATTGCCTGGATGCCATCAATTCTAGAGGCTTTTGCACCCCTCATTACCCAAAATTCATTTAGAATTTTTTTTGGAAGTTTTTAAAGCGAGTTCAGCCCCAATAGGCCTCACTTTGGAATTTTGTTCCAACTCTGAGTCCACTTTCAATAAAGGCCAAATTTTGCTAAACCCATTTTATTTAAATTTTATTTGATGCGAGTTTTAGGGCCAGCAGATGGCGGTGCTTCAGGGAAAGGGGTGAATGCTCAAGGTTCCTTTTAGGGAGGTCTTGCCCTGGCTATTTGTGAGCCAGAGTGGCCTGAGGTGACAGAGGCCGGTTAGCTGCACCTCAGCCCATTGAACCTGTGAGCAGATAGAGGTTTTAGGGCACCTCTGCCCAGGGTCTGAGGTGACAGAGGCCAGTGCACTGCACCTCAGCATGGTGTGCCTGGAAAGGCCATCCATTTGGACATGACCAATCAGAGTTGGTATGGCCACATATGAGGGTGAGTGGTGTAGGGCCAGTGGTGGACTGGGCCTTGGGAGCCCAGTCTTGACATAATTCCAAAGTCACCCTTCCTTGGCAGGCTGTGCTTCCAGGCAGCCCACAAGTTGGCCGCGGTCAATGTCCCAAGCATTGCCGCATGCCATCAGTCCCTTTTGTTTGTCTGTGAGGCCTTCCAACAAAGGGGATGGGGAGCTTGGGGGTGGGCCAGACTGCTGGCAGTTGATGGCCTCTTTTGCCCGCCAGGAGACCTCCAGAGAACCCGTTGATTTGGTCAAGGGCTTTGGATTTTTGTTCAAATTTCCCAAGCTGCTCGCAAAAAAGGTCCCCTGTCAAAAAAGTCGTTGGTTGCTGCACGCCTACCTTTCTAGTTCAGGTCTGAGTCTGCCAGTATTTCCTTTTTAGGTAAGGATAGTGTAACAATCGATTGCACATGAATCCCATAAGGTTGGGAATTATGAGATTTGTGTGCATTGGTAGTTGCAATTCTATTATTCCAAGTAGGATTTTCCTATTCAGGTCAATAATGAAATAGAATTTAAATAAATTTTTTTTTGATTTTTTGTTTGTTCTGAGGTTCCCCAACGTTTCTCCGCCAAGTTGCCTGAATGCCATCAATTCTGGAGGCTTTTGCACCCCTCATTACCCCCAATTCATTTAGCCTTTTTGTAAGTATTTCAAAGTGAGTTCAGCCCTGATGGTCTTCACTTTGGAATTCTAACCCACTTTGAGTCCACTTTCAATAAAGGCCACCTTTTGCTAAACCCATTTTATTTAAATTTTATTTTTTTATTTAAAGCAAGTTAAGGGCCAGCAGAAGTTGGTGCTTCAGGGAAAGGGGGTGGATGCGCCAGGTTTCTTTTTGGGGAGGTCTTGCCCGGGCTAGTTGCAAGCCAGAGTGGCCGAGGTGACAGAGTCCAGTTAGCTGCACCTCAGCCCATTGACCCTGTGAGCGGATAGAGGTTTTGGGGGCACCTCTGCCTGGGGTCTGAGATGACCTAGGCGGTGTACCACACCTCAGCATGGTGTTCCTGGCAAGACTGTCCATTTGCTCAGGATCAATCAGAGTTGGTACAGCCACATATGGGGGTGAGTGGTGTAGGGCTGGTGGCGGACTGGGCCTTGAGAGCCCAGTCTTGACAAGAGTGATGTAATGGAGGTCCCTTTGGCGGATCTTTCCCCTTTTGGCATGCTATAATCTCAAGCACTGGTATGAGTATCAAATGTTCCCCAGGTCCAAGTATAATAAGTAAATGAATAGCTGCTTCACAGCTACCGCCTGGCTACCAATGGTGTGATTGATGGCCAACTGGCCATGTTTCATAATTATAAGCATAAAGAAAATCTGTTTGACAACTAACGTATTTTTGCTTGATGACCATATATGAGATGTTCAGAAGACTCTCCAGTCAAAACCAACATGTGGACGTGATAGCTAGATATATCTGTCAATATGCCAAGTACATCAGATCAACGCCCATCAGCATATTGATATTGGCGGACTAGTTACATTCATGTAGGTCCAGTAACGGGATAATTCCCTTCTTCTTGGGCACTTCAATGACGCTTTTCATGACATTTAGGCTGTGATTATAATTAATCAGCACCATAGTTTGAAAGACCGTCAGAGATAAGAAGGTCTTGCGTTTAACTTAATGCTGATTTACCACTTATTATCAATGACCTTCTCAATAATCGCGAATTAGCCCCCCAAAGTGTTGCCTGTTTCACCCATAATTACGCTCAGGTAGAGGTTATCTGAAAGCAGAGGTAACCACATACTGAGGCGAAAACAGCTGACATTGCAGCCCAAAAGAATATTGCTAAATGAAATTTATTTAAGTACAAAACAATGTTTTGTCCACGTGGATTGGTTATCAGAGATAATACAATACTATAATCTGTTTAGTTAAAGAACAAGCAGCAGTTGGTAGTGCTTATTGCTGCCACCTTAATTCCCTGGAGATGGAAATGGATAAAGCGTTCCACTTTGAGGATAATTTATATCAGACAATCGACTCCTAGCAGTTAGGACTGAGAACTCGGTGTCAGAAGGTGCAAACCTTAGGAACTGAGAAAAGGATTCAAAAGCGGACCTTATGCCTACTAACTAAAATGAATGAGCATGTTGAGAATATGGTTATGGCTGAACGCTAACGGCTTTATATAAGGTTTGATCAGTTTAAAAAGATATTACCAGCAGGCTTTGCAAATGTCACCAAAATGGTCCCAGCGACCCAACTTTGGATTCATTATTGATTATTGGGAAATAATTTCAAGGAACCTGAAGGTGAAGATGAAGAGTCTCTGATTATATGGGAGTATCAACTTCCTAACTCCATTCCTTGTCCTAAAGATTCTTCTTCAATAGATATTTGGATGACTGCTCCAGCACAGCATATATTATTTAAATTATTTTAAAGCTCTTAGACTATGTGGCAGCACATGAGAACAACCTTGCTCATGTAACTGTAGCGTCCTCCCTCAGAACTGGTCCAACCGCTCCTAGCCAAGTTACTAATTCTTTTTTGTTTTACTGAAAATCATGTAGGAGAAACTCAGCTATTTGTCCCTGTAATTATGGACCCCGACTGTACATTAACACTAATAAACTGCCAGAGATTATAAGTAATAAAATATGTAATCTTTATCAGCTCTTTAATGTTAGTATGGCTGAAGCGCTGGAAAGTACTAAATCAGCTAAACACGTGAACTTGTTGGACTCCATAAGCTAGTGGCTACTTATATAAAAATTATAGAAGATTGGCGTGAACTACCACAATGCCATTGTATTACTAATTGAAGAGTTTAGAAGAGCCAAACGGAGACTATATAGAAAGCAGAGTTCCTCAAAACCTGTCTTTATAAGGACAAGACAGTCAAGGCCTTCAAAGTATGAGTTAATTTTGTAAGTGTAGATATTATTTGATCTTATTGTGAAGAAACAGTTTAAATTAGTCGTCCCATTTCATCCCAGAACTTGGATTTAAACTCCTAAGTCAAAAATCTCAGGTGATTTCCAGCTGAGGTCAACTAAGCACTAGGATTGAGCCTTTTTGAGCTATATATTTGGGCTCAAAAGAGCTTCTAATTATGGCCAGCTAGGGATCCTGGTAGGGCGGCCTTAAAAGGCCAAAACAACATTTCTCCAAACCTTAGTTCAGAATTTTGGTTTACTTATATTTTGGCATATGGCTTACCTGGAATTTCAGAGCGCAAAGAGGCTTTTTTGAATAAACAAAACCTTGAGCTTTTTAGAAATTGGACCTCCTCAATTGCTATTTCTAATCTTATTGCACTCGCAATGCCAGTGAAATCTTGGGAACACCTCACTCAATTTTTTATCTTTGTTAACTATAGATTAGAGTTTACTTGTGGGGTTTGCAACATCCCTTACCTTTCATTCTTTTTAAATTTAAGATTTCCCTAAATTTTGTGTATTAATATGAGTTGGTAGTATCCAAATTTTACAGTTTACCTCAGTGGTCCAACTTAGGTGCAAGACCTATTTTGGCGTTGATATATTATACCAAACATAAGTCATCTGGTGAATGGAAATCTGGGCTCTTTCATTAGTTACATAATATTAAACCTAAATTTTCTTTTACAGACAAATATGATATCCACTCTCCTGACCTCATTGTTATTTAGAGCTCCAATTGTCTGTGGCTTGCACTAGAGGGAGCCGGTGACTGATGACCACCCTGGAACCAAGGTGATGGTTAGCGTTTACTATTATGAGACCTCCTCCTCATAAGTGAACGGGGGATCTAAGGGAACCTGGCTCAGCAGGTTCACTCACTTTTGGTCGGCCTACTTTGTGTGAGGGTAACCGCCTGCAACACTGGACCATGCACCTTTAATTGTGAGTGCATTCCAGCCAAGCGCCGGTGTTGTCACCTTGCTTCACATGAATAATCCAGCAGATCAGTACTAACTCACCCTCATCAGGTTTCCCTCATTATGAGGGATCCAGAATTTATTCTGGATAAATTCTTGGAGCTTGAGGTAACTCGCCCCAGAAGACCTCATGGTTGCGGCCTACTTCTAGGGAGCTCTCCTTTTGAGAAGCTCCCCTATAGTGGGGGATGATGTGACAAAACAGTCTAAACTGTTCAACCCATTTTGACTTAGAATTTAAATTCTGAATCCTTAGTCAAAAATACTGGGAGACTTATGTCTTAGGTAAGTTTGGCACCAGAGTTGTGCCTTCTCTTAGCTATACTTTAGGCCCAAAAGAACTTAAAGCTTGGCTGGGAGTTGTCTACCCAAAGGTAACTTTAAAGTGTAGAGCCCTCAAATTCCAAACCTCAGTCAAATCTTGGTTTACAGCTACCTTCGCATATGCCTTACCTTAAATGTTGTGGCGCTGCAAGTTTTGTTACATGAACAGAGCCTTGAGCTTCCAGGGTATTGGCCCTCCCCAGTTGCTCTGTCTTTTTCTTGTTGCACTTGCAATGCCAGTGAAATGTTGGGAATCACAACACATTCTTTTTTATATTAATAGCTAAAAAATAAAAGGTTACAACAGGGTTTGCAACCTCGCTTACCTGTCATTATTTTTTGACATTCAAGCATTTCCTTAGATTTCATGGATGAAGATTGGTTGGTAGTATCCACTCTAACAGCTTGACTCAGTGGTCCAAATTAATTGTTGACCTAATATGGTGTCCATTTTACTCCACCAAACATAAGACATCTGGAGAATGGATTATTAGTGGTAATGGTGGTTAGCTGAGCGGTTAAAACTGCTTCCACCCCTAATGCAGGTTTTGAGTTTGAAACCTGTACTGGCTAGAAAACATTCTCAGTGTGGTATATTTGTCCAAAGGTCAACCCACCCTGAATAAAGAATATGAGTGGTTCTATTCATTTCTTATATACTAAACAAATTTGACGCTTTAAGCGCCCTCTTTCATGCTTGTGCGTTACAAAGGTGTGTACTAAGTTATGATTATTTTCCTAAAAGAAGAGAAAAGTATTAAACATATGATAAAGTAATTCTAGTGATGTGCTATCACTTTTGGGGTACCCAACAAAACTCCTTGAGAGCCTCATGTACCATGGCTTAAGCACTCTCCTTGAAAAAAAGGTTTAACTCCGCCATATGGCCTCATTTTGGGGGAAGTACAGTAGTAAGGCTACTTGTTACCAATGTGGAAAATTAAAGCACAATTTTAATAGTTACCCTAAAGTGGGAATCAAGCCCTCCATTCATTGAACTAACTACAGATAATAGAGATTTTAAAAATAGACAGGGCTAGTTTAATATGATTTTTCTATCTCAGCCTTTTCTACCAAAATCCAAGGTGATAACAACACTCTGAATATCCTTTTGTAAGATTAAGGGTGATAACACCGCTCCAACTCAGTGGTTCAGGTGATATTAGGGGATAGCATAGATGTGGCTAACCTATTACCTAAACGCACTGACACCAAAGCATCAGAAGGGCATATGAAAAGATGTATATTCAGCAGCTAGAACCTCTTGAGCTTCCCATCTCCTCTAGTGAGGCCCCTTAAAGTTGAATGGGGTGTACGGCCTGTACTGTTGAAGGTTTGAGAGCCTTTAGTCTGCAATTATGGGATGAACTTTAGAGTGGTTTAGGTCAAATGGATGACTTGGGTGTCATCATAATAAACCCTACTATAATTATTTTTCTCTAGTTTATAGATTTTAATAGTAAATAATATTTAAGTGCGAGCTATTGTAGACAGTGGGTCTCTATTAATATTATGTCTGCTCGGCTAGTGAAGTAACTGGGACTTTCTATGGACAAAGTTCATTATAAATCTAAGGTATCATAGACCTTCAAACCACCACCTCTGAAGGCTTGTATAGCGCGCTACTGATGCGTTTCAGATCGTTAATAATCTCCACTCCTGCTATTACTTTCTCCAATCATAAGTAAACCAATTTTAATTGAAACCTCCCATATGTGGAACAATGTAGTAAAGGCTGAATTGGTAGAAAGTAAGCTAGAATTACTAAGGCAAACCCTTCCATTAAATTATAACTAAGAGAATTAGGGACTGGTGGATTAAAAAAAAGGGTTTGTTACCCTTGTGCTAAAGAATGTATAGTGAACTTGAATATCAGTTGCTAAGAAACTGTAATTAATGATTATTAAATCAGAATGTTTAATCTAAGTGTATCTGTCAGGAAAACAGCAAGTTAGAATTAGGCCAGCCTGCTAGCATAGGTGCCGGAGCACTTAAATGGCAAACCAGAATGCCAAAGGCACTGGTGCTGGTATGTTGGAAATGAAACTAGAAGGGAGTTTCGCCAATAATTGCCGGTGAGCCAGAATCTCTAACAGGCACATAATTAGTTACAAGACAGATATGACCATTTTCCCAAGGGGTGTGTAAGTGTCAGCAGAAAAGGCAGTTTATTTTTAACATAAAAACTAAATTTTTTGGGAAAGGTTTTTAATGGAAAATAAAAGGAAGAAAAATCGACCAACTTTTTTCTCAGTGAGATACAACTGATTAAATAGTGGTCAATAAATGAAAAAAGCCAGGATTGGGTCTTTCAAGTTTGACCTAACTGGCAAATATTTGGGAATGGGGATAGATAAGCTCAATGGGAACTGACATCAGAGGAATAGGCGGCAGGCCGAGTCACTGTCAGTTTAACTTCAAATGCCCAAACTGATACTCATTTACATTTTTGGAAGTTGGCACAACGGAATCTGGTTTGACGAGCAACAGGAATCCCCCAAGGCCACCCCACATAGGGGCGGTCCCAGTTGGTTGGGAATGGGTTCAGGATGCCCAACCTGCTCATGCCCAGTTGCTGGGCTGTTCATTTGGTCAAAAGCGTTGCATCATCTGTAACGCCCAATTTGCCATAAGGGAGCTTTGAACTATTTGTTGGTGGTGTCCAATGCTGATACCTGCACGTCAGGGATGTTCCGCTGAACTTACATTACCCTTTCCTTTTAAAAGAAGGACACCACCACCAGGAAACTGCACGAGGGCCACATTCTTGTGTGCCTTGAGTAACTTGATTGCCATTACAGTCACAATTTTTTGGGGGGGAGGGGAGCGTTGGGGTAGGATTCATGAAACACTTTGCCCAGTTCCTTGCAGTTGGCACAATTGTGAGCCAGAACCCAACTGTTCTCATAAGCGGATACCCTTTCTAGGCCACAAGATATTGAATGGACTGATGGGACTTGCGGGATCCATGATATTTTCCGCTTCAGCCTCTTCCACATTTTCATTAATGATCAGCTCAGGATCCGTGGGAACTGTGCCCTTAAAGGTGACAACTGGGAAACGTGGAAGATGGGTTGCTGTTTCCAGTGAGCTGAAAGTTTTAACTTGAACGCACTATTGCCCAAGACTTCTTCTACCAAATGGGGACTTGAACACTTACTAGCAAACTTATGGGAGGGCACTTGTATTTGAAAATGACGTGTATTGAGCATAACATAGGAGCCCACCCTTATGTCATCACCTGGGAGTTGCTTATAAACTGAAAACTACTTGTAGTCTTCCTTGGCTTACGTGAGGTGTTCCTGCACTAAGGATTGAGCTGACCTGATATGTTCATCATGATCCGCGGCAGCTTGGACCTTGGGCTGCAATCAGGGGCCAACCAAAAAGGAAGGATTATAACCCAATATGTTCATAGGGAGAAAAACCAGTGGAAGCGTGAGTCCCATTGTTATAAGCAAATTGAGTGAGGGGAAGGTCGTTAGCCCAGGTGTCCTGTGTGGCTGCAGCATAGCAACGCAGGTATTGTTTAGGACTTGATTACCTTTCTCAGTCTATCCATCAGACTGGGGATGATACGCTGTGGAGTGACAGGGTGAGATTTTTAAAATAGATAAGAGTTCACTCCAGAACCGCGCTGTGAACTGTGAGCCACAGTCACTGATGATCTCCTGTGGGAGGCCAAACATGGAGAACACATTGCGCACAAAGAGGCGGGCAGTTTCCTCTGACATAATCACAGAAGTACAAGGAATAAAAAGGGAAAACTTAGTGAAACGATCCACCACCATCATCACCACTGTAAACCCATAAAACATGGTTTAACAATAAAATCCACGGACACTGATGTCCATGGACCCTCCGCCTGTTGTAAGGGTGTAGAAGCTCATTTCTACCAAAGCGATCCAACTTAGCCCGAGCACAAGTAACGCAATCAGTGATCCAGGCCAGAACTTCCTTAGTTAAACCCACCCAATTGTAGGTCTGCTTAATCAAGTCAATGCATTTCTTATTTACCAGATGGCTGACCATGGTAGATTGTGATGCGAATGAAATCTAACAGTTTTGAAGGGAGGGGGAACCCAAACTAGTGACCAAAAGCAAATGAGACCCTCCACCAAGTAGTAGAGAGAGTGTTTATGGTTTTAGAGACAATTGCTTAATTAACTCTACACCCTCAGGGCAGGCCATTTGACCAGCTAAGACCTGAGCAACTAGTGGGGCATTGTGAGCAAGAGCGATGGAAGAGATGAAAGGTGGAACAATTGACAATATTTGAGTGGCAGGAATCATGGTAATGAGGTCCACATCCTTTGGGTCCGAGGAGCAGTGGGTGGGGCTGCAGCTGAGAAAATCAGGAAGTACGTTGAGTGCACCTTTAACAAAATTATATTTGAAATTGAAATTACGCAAGTCCTGATAGGTTCATACAGGCCAATGCACCAATTTTTGAAGTTTATAAAAACAAGAGAGCCTGGTGATCTGTGCAAACCGTTAGCTCATGTTGAGCACCTTGCAACAGATACCTCCAATGAGTTAATGCCCTTGTTACAGTTGCCAACTTCTTGTTGTAGATGGCCCAAGATTGCTCCAGAGAGGTAAATTTTGGGAAAAATAGGTGACCAGATGTTCCAAGCCATCGTGCTCTTGGAGCAAATCTGCACCCACAGCTACCAAAGATGCGTCACATTCAATGATAAACAGCTTGGCGGGATCATTATGTTTCAAAATGGGAGGGGATAAAAACACCTCTCTGATTGATTTGAACGCCTGTTGACATTTGGGTGTCCAGCGAAATGGTATGTTCTTGCCTGTGAGGGGGTGGAATGGGGCAGCTATGCTGGGAAAGAGCCGGGGAAATTTTTTCAAGAAAATAATGGTTCCCTAGAAACTCTGTAATTGTTTCTGGGTAGTCAGGGTTGGCCATTCTTGAATAGCGTCCAACTTATTGGGAGGAATCACGTAGCCATCTTTAAGGATGAGGTTCCCAAGAAAGGTAACTTCCTCTTTATAAGACTCGCATTTGGAAGGCTTAAAAAACAAGCCTGCCTTATGCAAAGCAGCCAGAAACACTTCCAAGTCAATAGTGTGTTGTTCGGAAGATGAGGAGTGAACCAGAATGTTGTCAAAATAAGTGACCATGCAAGTAAACCACAGGTCACCCAGTACACTGTCAATCATGCGTTGAAACATAGTGGGGGCATTCTTCAACCCAAAGGGCATTATGTGGAATTGGAAAAAGCCTCGCTTTGTCTGGATTGCTGTTAAACATTCTTGCCCTTCCATTACCCTAATCTGGTTAAAGGCGTTGACGAAAGGCAGCTTAGAGAACACCCAAGATTTGGCGATTGCTTGGCTTATCATTTGCTCTAAAGGCAGGGGGTAGGGAAATTTGAACCATAACTTTGTTTAAGTCTGTAACCCATGCAGGGACGGAGGGAACCATCAGATTTTTTAGCAAAGATTATGGGAGACGCAACTGGCGATGTCTCCTTAAAAAACCACCCTTTTTTCAGCATATCGTCCAAACAATTGTTGAGCGCAACCTCCTCCTCTTCTGTGTGGGGATAAAATGGGCAGTTGATATTCACCGACTGTACCATTGTACAGAATCAACAGTCAAATTTGGTACGAGGGGGGAGATGGTTCACCTTCTCAGAATTGAAATACTCAGGTAGCGCATCAATATTTTGGGAAAATTGGACATAAGGCCCAAAGTGGAAACAAGGGAAGTTATAGAGCTACGACCTTGGGCTTTCTGGAGAGAGTATTAACTAAACAAAACTCTCCCTCAGTTTGATCATTGGCAAAAGACAAAATATTTGACTCTAGATGAATCTTAACATGTTGCCTACGCCACCATCCAACTCCTAAGATAACTGGGAACACCATGTTCGGCATTACTGAGAACTGATCGCAGAAGCTGAACTGGTGTATTTGGAATGTAACTAGCCAGCGAACTAGGTATGAGATTTGGGAGGTTAACGACGCAACCATCACCAAAGGGCCTGCATCCAGGTAAAGTTCCAATTGTTGAGCCTGTTCAACACCCATGAAATTTCCCACGGCTCCAGTATCCACTAAGACCTCAAAGGAGACGTGGTGGGACCCAACACTAATCTCCATGGGTAATAAGAAGTATGCGAAGTTCTCTTTATTGGTATTTGTGGATGAATCCAGTGATACCAAAAAAATGGTAGTGGAGTCAGGGGAAACTTCTAGGTCATAGGGGAGTAAGCTCATTGCAAGTCGGAATGTCAGATCCTACTGATAAGGGCACAATGGCCGCAGCAACTATGGGGTGTGGATTTGAAATTTTGAGTGGAACAATGCTATTATGGACAGGGAAAATTTAGTTCACAACCTGGTCAGCTGAAAAGAAGGGGCCATTGCTATGCAAATATCAACGAGAAAGGTGGAAATGGTTAGTAATAATGGTTGATCTCATATGTCAGGTAAACAGCAAGCTAAATTAGACCAGCCTGCCAGCCTAGGTGCCAGAGCACCTGAACGGCAAACCAGAATTCCAAAGGTACTGGTGCTGGTATGACGGATTTGAAATTAGAAGGGAGTTTCGGCAATAACTGCTGGTGAGCCAGAATCTCATACAGGCACATAATACAATATGAGATAAATATGGCTGTTAACCCCAAGGGGTGTGTGAGTGTCAGCGGAAAAGGCGGTTTATTTTTCAACATAAAAACTAAATTTTGGGAAAGGTTTTTAATGGAAAATAAAATAAGAAGAATTGACCACAATTTTCTCAGTGCAATGCAACTGATTAAATAGTGGTCAATTGATAAAAACAAGCTGAGATTGGATCCCTCAAGTTCAACCTAACCGGCGAATATTTAGAAAATGGGACAGATAAGCTCACTGGGAACTGACATTGAAGTAATCAGCGGTAGGCTGAGTCACTGTTGGTTCGACCTCAATCACCCTAACTGAGACTCAACTGCATATCAGTGGTTGGCATGATGGCATCTGGCCCAATGAGCAACAGGAATCCCTTAAGGCCACCCCACGTAGGGGCAGTCTTAATTGGTTGGGAATGGGTCTAGGATGCCCAACCTTCTCATGCCCAGTCGCTGGGCTATTCATTTGGTCAAAAGCGTTGCATCAGCCATAACGCCCAATTTGCTGGAAGGGAGCTTCAAACTATCATTGATGGTGTCTAATGCTGATACCTGCACGTCAGGGATCATACCTGACAATTTTGGAAGGGGGTTAATTTTGACAGTTGTGGTGTTGGCTGAATCAAAACCATCAGCGATTCTGGCCAACAAATCAATCTTCATTCCTTTTCAACTTTGTGGATTCCAATCATCGGGCTCATTTTCACTCATTTCTGGACTGATTGACTTCATTTCAGCGATTTAAGTGCAAATTTCCCATATTAGGCGTACAAGTTCAGGTGAGCAGAGTGTGGGCACCGGGGGAGGGATCCAAAGAGGGAGGTCTGTTACCCAGCGCTCGTCTACCATGTGGGCGAGGTCGCCCTGAGTGATGAGGGGTACAGCCGCCCTCTTCAGAGCCTTGTTACTCGGAAATGGGAAGAAGGCCCAATTGACACACAGGGGACGTTCCCCTGGACTTACAGTATCCCTGTACAAGCTAATCAGAACCTAACTATTCCGTTGGGTCACAAGTTATCTTGAGAATCAAAATCACTTTAGATGTACCTCAAGGCTATATGGTAAGGTAATTTCCCTGATTGGTTATTCAAATTTGGAACCTGTTGTTGCAACTGGGCTTATTCTGCTGGAATATAGCGAAATTCATGTGCTGTTAAATAATTAAATTTTTTACGCTATAAAGTTTAATTGATATCAATCAGTGCATTCATTCATTTTTACCTGTGGAAGAAGTATCACATCCAAAATTTTCAACTTTCTTGATAAACTAGGGCTTTAAGACAATGAGTGCCAGATTAGTATGTTCCCTGGTATCCAGGGAACGTCATTCTTAGCTAACAGAAGATGAAAAGAATAAGCTTTAGCCTTCTTTGATAGATAAACTCTAATTTTTGACAAAGATGGTTTGGATTGTGCCCATCATTTTTTGCACAAGATTGATACAGGGGAGAATCTGCAGATTCATTCCATCCTATAAGGCGTTCTAAAGCGGAGTATGAAGTTGTTAACCAAGAAATTAACCAACTTGTACATCAGGGGTTTAGTGCCCTCCAAGAGCTCTTGGGCCCCCCAATTTTGGTTAACCCAAGAAAGATGGATCAAATTGAGTTGTAATAGACTACCAAAAATTTAACGCAAACATCAAAAAGATTCTTATCCACTGCATTTCTTTGTTGATGCGTTAGACTGCTTTGGCAGCGCACAATATTTCTCTTAAATGGATTAAGTCTATGGTTATTGGCAAAATAATTCACAAAGGAGGAACAGAGAAGAGCGCTATAGTAACCTTATAGGGTCTATACCAACCCATGAGGATGATGTAAGGGCTGTGAAATTCCCCAATGACGTTCTAGCGTGCTTTAAAAAACATTTAAGGAGATTTAAAAACTTCCCGTGTACTAGTATATTTGGATTATGTAAGTATTTCTATAATTTTATGAACACCAGCAACACTTAGAAGGAGTTTTCTATTAGGTTGGATAAAGTTGACCCGTAAATTAAACCCCATAAGCGAAATTTCTTCCATGAGAAATTTTTTATCTGGGGTTTGTTATTGACAAATAAGGCTTTAGGACTCAGCCTATTAAGGTTGAAGCTATTAAAAATGTACCTGCAAAGTAGTAAGCGCGATAATCAAGTATTCATAGGAATAGTCAGCTATTACTAGCAGTTTGTGAATGATTTAAATAAAATAGGTGAACCATCTTTGCACCTTCTTGGGATTGTAGTATCATTTAAATGGATCGCAGATTGTCAGCTGATCTTCAATTATTTAAGGCTATGTCTCACCCATGCTTCTATTTTGATTCTAAACTTTGAAATCCAACTATTATCAAAAGGGACGCTTCACTCACCGCAGTAGTGGAAGTTTATCTGGACTCAATTCTAATAGAATGAACCATCTTATAGCTTACTGTATTTAGCCTTTGGATATGCATAAATTAAAGCTAAATACTCTCTGAAAGGAGTATTTAGCTTTAATTTATGCTTGTACCCAGTCTCATGTTCACATCCACAGAGTACAATTAACTTTGATAACGGATAATTCATCTTTAGGCTGACTATAGAACTTGAAAGAGCAGGAAGTGTGATTGGCCTAATGGGCATTAGAGACAAGCGTTTGATTTTAAAATTCAGCATCATCATGGTGCAGGCACCAAAAAGTGGACGGACTGTCCCAGTTGCCTATGCTAACCAAATCTGCTGATAAGGAATTGTTATGTTTGGTAAGATATATCTCAACAATATGATAATGAACTTAATGGGGTTCACCGTAGATTGGAAATGCTGAGAATAAAATATTCCATTTAAAATGGAAAGATCATATAAGATTTTGATGAACAAACATTATTGTCACCTAGACCCATGGAGCAGATTGACTTTATTGATGAGGCCACATGATGACTGGGCATGGTTAATTTAAGAAAACGCTAGAACAATTATGATTCCAGTATTATTGGGATTCTATGACCTTCAATATTTTTGAGACTCTAAACTGCCGTCAGGAGTGTCAAGTAAATGCGCCTTATCAAAAGGCGACCTCTTACCAATTATTTTAACTTAATTTTGCACGGCATATAGTCTTCCTTGACATCATGTTCCCTTCGACCAATACTCTGAGCAATTACAAATAATTGTAGCTATTAATCACCTCACCAAGTGGGTGGAGTCAAAAGCGGTTTGAGGCATAGGTGCCACTAAAACCTCAAAATCAAATTTGAAATATATTATTTATTGGCACAGATGCTACCAGTTTCTGCTGACATTTAATGGGACTAATTTTAAATCCCAGATGATTTCTAAGCTCAACGATCTAACGGGCATACATATGGAACTATCTACGCCCTATTACCCTGAGGCCAACAGTTTTATTGAATGGTGAACAGTACACTTGTAGGAATTCTGAATAAGTTGATTGCTTTTAAGACTTCAAGTTAATATTTATTTTTTCATACGCTGAATTTGCATATAACATCATGTTTCAATAAGCATAAGCAATTTACTTGTGTTACTTCATGGGAGCAACTGGCGCTGCATCACTTTTATATTATATGTGGTGAGTGAGATTATGAGCCCTAGAAAATATATTAATAAAATTGCAAGAACCTTGATTCAGCTCCAAAACACTGCTTAACACAGTGCGTTATATAAGAAAAGTTAAGGATTATGCTCAGGATAACAAGGACCACTGGACCTTACCTACATCAACATATGAAAACTTGTCTGTGCTTTAATAATCATGGTTTTGGGATAACTAGTAAATAAGCACCAATTTGGAAGGGCCCTTTTGAGATCATAGAGAAGATGTCAACTGATGCCTTTACTCCTAAGGATCCCACTAAGGGTTACTTGTTAAATCGTGCGCATATTATGTTTTTTAAAATGCACTATCCACATTATGGACTCTTGTCCTCAAGCTCTCTTAATATTATGGTACCCTACTCATCTTTGTTATCTGATGTTTGTCCATGTGTGGTGGGTAATGTTGAATATGGCCTATTAATCATTAGTTTACGTGATATTAGTTTGGATAAGTAATTTAAACCTAAAATCAAACAGAGGATTCGAGCTACTAATATAAGTTACCAATGCTGACTACAGTTTCATACGGTGGCATAAAAGTTATATTTGATTAATTTTGGTGCTTGACATAAATGCATTATATTTTAAAAAGACAATTATGGCTGATCAAATCCTTGAACCCCGTTGGCATCCCTATTATGATACTAGGCTCAATTCTACTACTTCTCATATCCCTTGCTCTGAAACAATATACTCAGTAGGAGAGTTTACATAGATATCAACGCCATTTGTCAGCATCTCATTTGCATTCAGTTAATCTCTTCTAAAATGAAATTAACTTGAACTTTGGTGATTCGCACCCCAAATTCTCATTTGGATAATTACTCCTTTAGTATACTACTTTTGAGTGAAGCTTAGTACACATAAAATGTACCAATAGAATGTGTAGCAAAATGAGCATACCTTGGCAGAACTAATGGTAAGGGTTTCATTTTCCTATATTGCTGGAAGCAAACTTCAGTGAAAGTAGAACAAATCAGCGAGCCTAAAACTATCAAGTTATCTATACTAAAAGTAATTGAGGTTGGTCAACCTTGGGGCAAATATACCACACTGAGATTTTTTATAGTCAGTACAGGTCTTGAACATGTGTTGAACAAAGCCTGCACTAGAGTGTCAGTTATCAATACTACACTATGCTTACATTTAATAAAATATAAAAATCTTTTTAATGGACAAGTAGTCCTTATTTGTCAGTTTAGTCAGTCATTGTCCTCTTATAGCATCTGGTATTTTTATAATAGTGAATATCTGTGTACCAAAGTTTGACGCCTTAGTGCCAATTTCAACAGAAATTAATATTTATTCCTCTCTACCCCTTTAGAGTTAAACTTTGGACCACTATTTAATATCAATTTACTAGTCCAAAAATATAGTTATTTGGATCAATTTTTTATTTATCTCCTTTGCCTACAAGTCATCATAAATATTGACTCTACTAATCTCAATAATATTTATAGGTTATGTATGCATCTCACTCATATTACGTTATCTTTTCTACGTTGTAAATCCCTGAGGTGAAGCCTTAGTTTCATTGGCCTGGAAAAACATTATGTATTATTTACTATTCCTGAGTGCAGTTAAGTTACCAGATAGCTGCCATTAACAGAATATCAGGAGTAGGAAGAACTTAATGAAATATAATTAAGAAAACAGAGATCTGATTCTTGATAGCAGTACAAGAAACTTAGTAAGATAAATAAGTATCCTGAAGCCCTAGCCACTATGAGTACTATGAGACTATTGTGTGCTTTTTCTTATATTTCATTTTTTTTAAATCCCATGTGGCAATACCTAGGTCTTACTTTGTAAAAATTGAGTGACTGTCTTCATAATTTTTATTCTTATTATATGTAGTTACTTGTGCCCTTGATATTTGCTCATAAGTGCTAATTTTAAACCATTAAAACTATTTTGCAGGTGCTTTTAACTTACGGCACATTCCAATCATGATTTGGTATTGTTTTTCCCATAAGGTGGACTTAGGTCATATACTATTACATCGCTTCTACAAATAGAAATTGCATCAAATCCCTATTGCACATCTGCATAGTCATTCCCTTGTGCTGGACTTAGGTCATCTACCATCAACATCTTTCTTCAAGGTACATAAAATGCGTTAAAATCCCATTGCACATCATTATAGTCTTTCCCTTGGTTTAGACTTAAGCATTTACCGGCCATATGAGCAAGTATCTTACGGTTAGAATAGTTATTAACATTGTAATTCCCACATTACCAGCCTTTTCTAATAGTATTGGCGGCGAACTAATTATCATGGCTAAATTACCATAAAATATTAAGAGTGATGGACCAGAGGATATCATCTTATTGGTGCAGCCACCACTGTTTGAGCTTATTGTTTTGTCACACCAATCAAACATCATCCTAAGAGGTCAGAAATAGTTATGTTGTGACTTAAAATTAAAGTGTTTTTTTGTTTAACTTATTAACTTTTTACTTTTGTCAACTTTGGAAAGTTTTAGAACTAATTTTATAATAGTTAAGGGGGAATTTCAAGAAGGATGGATGTAAACCCAGAAAATTAATTTGTTTTTTGGCGTCATAGATTAAACTTCATAATACACATTATCATTTGTTATCCAGGTTTACTAATTGCGCAACACAAATATGGACACTATCTCCTGTCAAGGTTGCATTTAAATTTTCTCCTAATTACTCACTTTAAAATCTCACGTGCTAATATTGTGTTATCTTCCCTTTTTGTTCATATACTACATTAATCAGTATTCCTTCAATTGTGTATCTCATGCTATGAGGTAAATATGGGACACACATAAGGCTCATTATCATTATCATGATACTTGTAGACAGTTTAGATTTTCACATAAAATTAATGGCGTCTTATTTTTATAAAAGCTCAACCTTATTCTGTTTAATGTGTGATTATATAAAGATATCAGAGGACTCATATTAGGTTGAAGACTTTTATAGATTGCAAAAGGTATATAACATTAAAATTTAAATTTTATTCTACCTAGAGTAGATAGTTTTCTAAATTTATTAGTAGAAACGAGGGTAATCAAACATCTTCATATGGAACATAGTGACTTAGATCTTCTGTGCATGAATTTTAGTAGCATAGTTTCCTTATTAATTCTATTTAGTTATGTCCAAGAATATTTCTAGCTTAATTTTTGCCTTTCTTCTAAAGAAAATAGTTTCAAAGTATTAAGGTGACTAGTATGACATAACCAACTGACCCTTCTTGTCAAGAAATCATAGTGACCTCATGCGATTATTCAAATGTTTGGGCTTAATGCAAGATCTATTTAAACTTTCTGACATGTATCTTGCCTGAGATGATATTCAAATTGACTTCAAACCTATATCTCCTATGTTATATTGCTTATAAAATTACCTCCAGTTTAAAAAATTCCTTTTTAGAAGATTACAATAAGTTTTTATGATATGACAAAGTATCTGATTTTTGTTATATATATAGAAGAGGTACAAGTGCTAGTTATCTATGTTAAGGCACTTTTCAAGTCTTTATTATCTGTAGAAGGAACGCCCAACCATACATTATTAATCTAGATGAATGCGTCGTCTAGTTTAGCAGTATAAAGTTTTATGCTACCTTACATCATTCGTAATATGCTTGGCAGACTATAGTTACATTTTTAACTGTAGTCTTTTCATATAAAGCCCTTGCCATATAGATTACCTGACTTTATGAATTCTAAATATGGTAAGATCCATATCTCTAAGTATAAAGTTTATTATACAATGACCTCTTTATCCTATAATCAATTAGTACATTAAGTCCTAGTCCTATATGGTAGAGACTTAAGTGATAATTTTCTGTATACTTATACCTTGGCTACTAGTATATTATAGGAGTATTAACTATCAAATTTCGACTTCACAGTTATATCTGATCTGAAGAATTAATAATTAGTTGCTTGGATGTGTCCTGTTTGGAAATTTTAGCTTCCTATGGGCTTTCCCAATTGGGGAAATGACCTCTGAAAGTCGCTGGCTAAGAACTTTATCATAAAGTAGTGTCCACAATTGCAATCATCTGTTGTCACACCATTGACGCTATTGCCAAGGTACTTCAAATAATAATAAATTATACACTAAACTAATATAGAATAGAATTAGAAACTCTTTCTATTGTTTATAACTTATTAATAATTATAAGTTAGTGTGACTTGTGACATAGAGAGTTCATTGGCCCTCGTTGTTCTAAATCTGCCCTTCCTAATCCAATAGGAGGGTAAGTCAGTGGTTATCATCTTTTTTCAGCATCTAGATTGTCATGCCTTAAAATTAGCAGATTTCTGGATTGCAGTTATGTTTTTAGTATTTATTCTGAACATCCCATAAATCTATGAACCAAACCAGATTGTCTTTTAATAATTTCTGAATATCCTTAATCTGTCCTTGCCCATTTGTAAGCGTTGGCTCATTATGTTAGATAAATAAATTTTCTTTGTTGAGGCTCAATTCTGGAAGAGTGCTTTTTTAACAGCTCATCACTTCTTGATAGGTTTGTTTAATTCGTCTTTATGATTTCCAACAGTTCCCCTTCAAGATACTGTTATGTGGGGACATAAGCTTCAAGGAATCTACCATGAACCCAGTTGGCCACAGTAACCTGGACAACACTTTCGATGAAATACACAGGACACACTCTATATAGGACGCAATATGAGCCCAACCAGGAGGCTTTAATTCTTTCAGGTCGTGCACTAGGGCGATGGTTGTAAAACAAAGCAAGATTTCCAATATTGAAGGTTGGGAGGGTGGTTAGTTGAGCATTTAATAGTTTAGCTTTTTTTTAAGCCATAACAATTTCTTTGTAACAAGCGCTTGAAATCTGATAATTATGTTGGCTAGTGACTTTGTGGTTGAATTAGCATTTTTGGTTATAGAGGATTTTAGCTTTGGTTGACATTTCTAGG